>JAOTAY010020464.1:0-12499 GCA_025629805.1 Erythroxylum baracoense
AAAGTAATGATCATTGATAAGAGTATTCAAAAAAAATTTATACCGACTTTTGTTTAGTGAAGTGATGTGACACGCCACCCCCGCGGGGCACGGATTCGGATATCACTGTCGATATTGGGTTCAGGTCCGGCGGGAGTGGGGTGTTACATGAAGGGTTCTATCGTGATCGTACTAGTGCATGATCGTGCACTCCTATAAGTGCGTGCACTCCTAATATGTTACTCAAACTTGTAAAGATCATATCTCTCCATTTTGACGTCCAAAAATTACAAACTTTATACCATTGGAAAGCTAAGGGATAAGCTACAACTTTTATGAAGAAAACTTTATTTGATTTGGTCAACATCAATATAGTTTAATCGTTGAAATCAAGACACAATTTCTATCAGGGATAGCGTAGCAACCTCTGCTAGCACCTGTGACGTTATCGTGTAAAAGGCATATCTCTTTTGTCCAAAGTCAAAAAATTACATACGATATACTGTTGGAAAGCTAAGAGGACGAACTGTAATTTTTTGAAGAAAAAATTTTCCAATGCTGCCTAAATTAATACAATTTATTCGTTGAAGTTACGCCATTAATTTTATCCAGGGCAGTGCTGCAGCTGTGCCCCTTTTTCTTCTTTTGCTTATTAGGAGCTTTTACATATTCCAAAAACTTGGATCCAATAAACATTAAAGACAAATACATGACTCCCAGTATGACAATTGATTTTAAATCTATCCAGGGCCATCTAACAACATACTATTCCATTTCTAACAACAATTAACAACCCAACAAAGAAGATAGTTTTGAACATGTACAAAGAGAACTTCTTCAACTCTTACTTTCATTTCCTAATCAAAAAGGAGTTTGTACGTAGCTTTAATTCAATATCAAAGTTCACTTCGATAGCATATTACAAAATATAAATGAATGCTCATGCTTGATATGCTTATAAAGCTACCAAAAATATAGTCGAACTAACTTAGTTACAACTTAGAGTATGCCAAAGCTTGCAAGGATCAGTTATCTTCTCGTTCTTCATATGAAGATTGAAAAATAATGGGTTAAGCTGCAAAGCTCAGTGGCTAATACATTTATATCCATTGGTAATGAGCCACACACACACGCACACACATATATATATATATTCTCATTTTAATCTAGCAATTAAATTATCTACAGTTTTAGCTTAAGTAGTTAAGGATATTATCACATAAATCATAACATGTATATTTAACCATCAAAACATAACACTCAATTGTGTATCATGCTCAACAATCATAACACTCAATTATGTATCATGCTCAACAATCAAAATGAAATGTACAAACATAATGTCTTGAGAGAGTCCTATGGATTGAAATGAGAGACCGAAGTTTACACCATAAACTAAATGAGTTCGTTTCTTAGGAGCTCATGTGCCATAAGCGGGTAGCCGGGAGAAGGCTTTAAGTCAACGTACACATGATGAATGAAATGATATCTCTCTTTCCCAACCACAAGCAAATTTTGATGCTCAATTAATTTCATCACATATTCATACTTTCATACTTCATGTGCTTTTTCCTCTTTCCATTAATATCAAATGCATTAACATCTTTCAAGGCATAACATGATAATAAATCATAACGTATTTTCCAACAATCGTAATAATTCAAAGTTAAACAATTTAACATACAAGCAAGCAAGAAATCAGTCGATCATCCATAATAACTATAAATATATTACCCATCTAATTGATTGTAAATCCAAACTCAAATTTTCCTTTCCTCTCGCTCTTGCCTTGGATTTTCTTAGTTTCCTTCAAACAAACAAATTTTCATTCAAACAAATATAGAAATAGAAAATACATAAAGCTTTAATAATTAAAAATTGAGCTTAGACTTATTCTACCCATGGTTTATCTAGGCTAGAATAACTAAGATCTAGTTGAAAACTCATAAAAAACAAAATTGGGTTTCTTGACCTCTCCTTTCCCCCTTTATTTTCAGCACAAGAAACTCGTTTTCTCTAGTTCCTTTTTCTACCAAAGCAAGAAGAAAAGATGAAGGTTACCTAAAGTCAGTTGAATCCTCTTCCTTCTTCTTCTTCTCCTTTTTCTTTCTTTCCTTCTTCCTTTTTCTGGTTTGTTTTCTCCTTCTCTTCTTCTAGTTCCTTCTACGTTTTCTTTTCTTTCTTCCTAGCTTCTCCAGCACACTTCACACACTCTTCACTTCCTCTTTTTCATTTCTTTTCTTATTTATTTAAGACCACTTTTTGTCCTTCCAAGTTTAACCTTCCACATTTAATTTAATGTCTACTTGTTCCTTTATTCTCTTATGTCTATTACAAACTAACTTAATTATAACATTTCTATTTTATTCATACAAACATATGTAAATAAAATATATTCATGACTAAACTCCAACAGATTCTAATTTCTAATTTCTAATTTCTATTCATGGTTGCTAAATTAATGGACTAAATTCTAAGAAAAATTTAGGGTTTAACAAATAGTCTGAGGAGTTTGATAAATGTGAGAACACAGAAAGTGCTTCATTGAATGTGAATGTGAATGAAATAAGTGATTCTCAACATTATTGTTGAATGCCAGACATCGATCCGATGAAAAATGTGAATGTGAATGTGAAATTGAAATCAAGTGATTGATGGAATATATATGAATGTGATACATTTCATTATATGAATGCATGAATAGATAAAGGTTGTTATGACCGAAGTAGCCACCAAAAAATAGCTTAAAGATCATAAAGTGATTAAGAGCTATATATAGTGAGCCCTATATCCCCAACGGATAAGGGACAGTTATTAATGAGCCCGATATCCATAATAGATATGGGACAGTTAGAGGCACCTAGTCACAATAATACAATTGGAAGTGAGCCTCATGAGCATTATATATATAATTGATATGTATGCTTTAAATGATCAAAATGAATTGTTTGACTGTTCTGAATGTGGAATGTGAAATAAAAGAATAAAGTGTTAATTAGTGCTACACAATGAATTGATGAAGTGATGTGAATTTTGTAATTATATGAATTGTTATATTATGTGATATGAATGAGCCATCAAGGATGGTTCACTCACCGAGTTCACAAAACTCAACAAAATTACAACGTTATTTTTTTTAGGTTTAGGGATACCTAGTTAGACCAATTGGAGTATAACCACTACATTAGAAAAAGAGTTTAAGGGAAGGATCAGTTTGTGTCTGCATATATTTTCCCTTATTTTTATATTAAAGAATCCATTCTGGACATAAATAGTGTACCACATGTATCTGAATAATTCTGTTTTATAATGACTTTCCAAATTGTAAATGTTTGTAAATGAGATTGATCAGTGAGTGTAATACAAATTGTGATTATGATGTTTGTGAATAAAATGGACTGAAATTAATTATTGGCTTTCTGTCATATCCATGTGATGTTTGAAAAATTTATATTGAGTTTGACTGACTATCTTATCACACCATCCTTGTAGAGTGTATTCTCGAATATCGTATGTGTGTTCATGAATATACCTTATGAGAGTGGGGTGCTACATTGATGGAAATTTGACATATGAAGAACAATCTACTGCTATAGTAGATTGTTAGATTCGTCAATTAAGATCAAGAGAGATTGGTGAAAGTTTTATAGAGTAATCATATGATGGATGACTGTATGAGGGAGACGTAGCTGGACATAAAGAGTCAATACTTGCATCTATTTTAACAATGAGGTAAGATTTAAAATCCGAGGACGAATTTTTCATAAGGGAGAAAGAATGTAATGATCCAAATTTTTGTTAAATTACTCATAATGAACTAATAAAGAAAAAAGCCTATAAAAGTGTAAGTTAAGCTTAAGAAACCTTAAGTTCATTTCTTTCTTAAAATCTTTCCTTATAAGTTACTATTCACTCCCAAATTCTGACACTCATAACTTCACCGTTTGGCCACCATTTTCGACTACTTAGGGCTTTACGGAAAGCTCTCAGGATGTTCTACAAAACCCATAAACTTGTTTCTTCAAAAACGACCCAAATTTGGAGGAATCACGATTGAAATTTTTGGTTCATTTTGGTAAGTCACTAATCTCCTATTTTGGTCATTTTTTTGTGAAACTAACACCACCATCATGTCTAATAGCCCAAAAAATGTTGGAAAGGAGGGAAACCCAACACCAATCTTCCCATTTTGTCGGTGAAAGTAAATAGGATATCTTTGAGCTTTAAACCTTTGATTCTCAAAAATCGGGAAGAGTTTTTACACAAGACCAGCGCCATTGGATTCCTAGAGGTGAGCTCGTCATTTCTTGGTGGTTGGTGAAGGTCATCGCCCCTTCGTTGCTAGAGCGTGTACACCACACTCCGACGACGGTGGTGATTTTTCGACCAGCCTAGAAATATTTGAAAATAATTTTAAAAATTCCCAAATATTATGTATATCAAATTTCATAAAAAGGGTTATGTTCTTATAGAAATGCATGAAATTGATTATATTGACTTATTCTTGATTAGAATTGCAGATATCTTGATGTATTGAATATAAATGAGGGTGTATGGTTTAGAAATTAGTATACTTGAATTATGATTGGATTTATTATGAATTTTTACAATGTAAATATAGACTCAAATGGGCATAGACATGTAGTTTCGAGGCCCAAATTGAGTTGTGATTACTGGTGGTCATAGTAAGGTCTTTTCATTGTAGGAATTACCCTTCTTTCGAAAGAGGGATGTTCATTTCACAAGGAAAACTCTATCAAATTTTCAGTAAACTCCTCATAAAACTTGACATCATTTTTTTTAAATAGAAAATAGAGCTTTTAATATTGAGTCATGGTCTTATTTTCGGGGTGTCTAAAATTGGTTTATGATTTAAATCCTAATGATCATTTCAAATTTTCTTTTTATAGATCAATCAGGAGCAGAATTCTGCACTTCAAAACACTAGGTTCGGCACGAAGGAGCACATTATACCTGTGAGTTAATAGTCGTGGTTATGAACATGCATTAGAATTTCATATTCATCATGGAAATCATTATCATTTTCATATGCACGCATGACATTCATATATGTGGATTGGCATATCTATACATATTTTTGTTGTGCAATGTTGTGCTTATCTTATTATGTGATAATGTGGAGGATTGTTATAGTATGAGTTACCTAGTGGGTGTCACTAGGTTGTGCGTATAGTGAGTCAATTAATCAAGTATAGATTTGGATTAGTATTGGGTCTATTGGTTAAGATATGACACAGTTGGGCAGTTCAGTTGAGTTTGCTCTCAAACTCCAATCGATATATGTTACATAAGAGGTAGCATGATTGTGGCAGTTCGGTCGAGCTTGCTCTTAGACAGCAATCATATCATAGTGAGGCTATGGTAGTTCAGTAGAGTGTGGTTTTTGGATGGCAATCCACTACATTAGACCAAGTAACCTATGTGGAACAAGAGATCCCCTATGGTTATAGTCTATAGGTAAGGGGTGTATCATATGGTCATTCGTCAATCCTCCACTATTATTTGTGATTGTGATGATTATGTGACATGATATTGTTATAGAAAATGCATGCACTTTTATGAACAAAATCATTATGTTATGAAATTGCATTATGGATGTAATACATTATAAATATATACATATATATGTATCATTTATAATCCGTAGGAGAGCATAACATAAATATAGTATTCATTCACTCAATGAGGTCTGACTCCCCTCAACTACTTTTTTAGGATCTTCTTTTCAGATCTCTTTTAATAGGGTACTTTGTCGATCTTCTTCCTATCCAGTGATTCAATGTATGTTCGATGGTGACCTTCGACTCTAAAGTCGCAATATTCTTGTATATATTGAATTTCCCTTGTATTAACTATCTTAATATTGTAACACATTGAGTATTGAATATTGTTAGAACTATTTGATTATTATTAGCATGAGTTTGATCATTTTGAAATCTCATCTTTACTATGGATATAGGGATTTGATTGCATTTTAGGCTTGTTTAGGTCCAGTAAACCTTAGGTTTCTTATTCCTTTAGCACCGGTCATGATCTAAGGTTGGGACATGACATATGATCTTATCTACCACATCATCTAAGATCTCTCCTTGATCTTTATCCATTGATAATGGGTCTTTCAAGCCTAAAGCCTTTTATAGCACATTAGTCTAGTCCAATGCTTATCCATGTCAAGTCCATTAGTCACAGTTCATCTATTTGAGAGTACATTAAGTCCTTAAAGCCCTCATATGTCTCCCTTATATATATGATCCAACTAAACTTTAACTCAAGGTCTGTCTCAAGCTATCTTTTTATCTCGTATAAATCTTACATCTTGTTAAAGATTTTTACCAATGTGCATTAATGAATCCAAACACTTGCCCATTCTTGAACTTTTGTCGATAATGCTTGTTTTCCGTGCCTAGTCCCAAGTCTTTCCTTATTTCATCACCTCGAGTTTTAAATAATATTCAAAGCTTACTGATGCTTACTTGATTTTCCAATTAGAACTTAAGAGTCTAACAAACCACCCCTACCAGAAGAAATCAACTTCCTCATTGAAATAATTTATGGGAACTTGACTAGTGAGTCGTAACGCCAGTCAAAATAAAATAACTAGACTACTACTGTTAGTAGTGGTGAGTCTAAGTCGATCCCACAGGGAGTGTTTGGTTAGCTTATGAAATGAAATTAATTGGTGTTTAGGAGAAATGGGGGGCTTTGGATTTTTGGAATAAGAAAATAAAATGAAACTAACTAATAAAACAATTAAAGAAAATATATGAAAAATTATAAAATTGAGGAATTCGGGAGGGATTTGGTTCTTTAGTTCAATCTCAGCCTACACCCTAATTAAGCATATTTTACTGATTTGTTATTCTCAAACCTCTCCTAGAAACTGTTAATCGTGGGTTAATAATTAACCCAAGTTTTCCTTTAGGTTTTGTTTAATCAAGATAAGATCGTTGATTAAACCTAAGCACCAAATAACATAGGATACGATCTTTAAATTTAATTAGGCAGTAGCATTACGAATTAGGAAAATCGATTAATCAAGGCAACAACCATATACGATGCGTCATTTAACCTAGGTCTTGTCATCCCTAATGATTACGAATCATTAGTCGCTACACATGAATTTCAACATAGCAATTACGGATTATATCGAAATTTTAGCAATGGGTATGCAATCAAACGATTCAATGAACGCATTAAAATCATCCTTTCACATTCCCAATGGGTTCATACACAAATAACTGAACAATAATGAAAATTCGATTATCCATACTCAAAACCCAAATCAATTAACATGGGATAACGCAATCAATTTCTAATAAGAGACAAAAACAACAAAAACAGTAAAAAAAAAATACTTAATCTGGGTCGTCGGTGTCAATATTACCTTCGAACTGGTTTCGGGATCTTAGCTTCTATGAGTCTATTCCATGAAAAATACGTTAGCCCCTTAATTATTTCCTAACTGAAGACCCCCCTAAAAACCTCACTATTGTAAGCTTTTGCTCTGTCTATTGTTCACGATAGGACAAATAAACTTCATGATTTTTATCCACTGTTTATGCAACTTTTCTTTACCCATAGCTCTCTTCACTCATCTCTCACGCCGCAAGCCTCCAAGCCGCCAGCTCCTTCTCTATGTTCTACTCTAGCTGCCTTTATCACTGTTCGTTTGATGGAACAAATAAAGTCTCCTCCTCCAAAACCCTTAGCTGCTGCCCTCTTATGTGTTGCTCCCTTAAACGCATGCATGTGTTATGTTAAACACAACGTATGTGTTGCACTGAACGCATATGCTTGCATTTAACATAGCATTTAACGCAACACAAATGCAGCTTTTTTCTAGCTGCATTTTGTTATATGTTGCTCCTCAATATGCTGTCGTTTCTGCCTTGGCTATTTTTTTTAGCAAGCATTCTTCTTCTTTGTATTTTGATATGTTTCCTTTTCTTTTAATTTTCTTCTTCTTGCTCTACGAAGACAAGGAAAAATTAATCTCTAGAAAATGGCCCAAATGTAATGCTTTTGACTCACTTTAATTTCTTTGCTTCAAAATTGTACCTAAAATCATAAATAAATTGAAGTATCTTAAGCCATTTTATGTCATAAATTGCTAAGTGTAAAGGATTAAATATATCAACAATTAAATACATATCAATTTCCCCCACATTTAGCTTTTAACTGTCCTCGGGCAAAACATCCAAATTAAGCTCAAAGACCCAAAACATTTACTCAATTTTCATATTTTCCAAGACTATATAATCGCAATCAAAGATGAATTCTTTCAAAAATCATAGCAAGAATTCAACATTCAATGCTTCTACTCATGATCAATCAACAAGCATAATCTTTGGAAACCGAGCGATCTAATGGTAGACTCAAAAAATGTGTTTAACTGAAATATATCTACGGGTACACTTAACACCATTCATGATTATGACAATCCACAACTTTGCATATTATTTCATTTCTCCACCACTAAAATTCAAATGCAAAATCATGAATCAATGGACTTTTTAGGGTTGTAATGTGGGCAAAGGTAAAGTGATATGTATTTAGGTCAAGTAGCATGAAAGCCATCAAAGCTAGTGAAACAAAGCAACACTCATCAAAAACTGAGTATCATTAGCTATGACGAGTATCATTAGCTATGACGAATGCAACATTTATATTTCACAACTCCATTCAACTCTCACAGATCAACTACATGAAGCATATACCAATCCGAAGGAATCTCTTATATAATTTATGTTAACAATACATTGAAACCATATGAGTAAACCTTCCAAACTAACATGTACCTCATATCTAATATACTTAAATAGCCCATTCGTCAAAACTTTAGGAGAATGCATTAATCATAAACAACTTTTCAACACATATGCACATGCTGCTAGATACATTTATTTAAACTTTTTTTATTCTATTTCTTTTTCTTTCTTTATTTTTCATTTTCTTTTTTCTTTTCTTTTTTTAGATTAGAAGAAACTATATTAACATGAGAATTTCAATGACAAAACATCCCAATATCATAAAAAACCCACACATATGGACACCCCCACACTTAGAATTTTGTACATCCACAAACCCAACAATTACAAATGTTCCACTAGCTTTATGGCTTGGGTAGGACATTTGGTTAAGTATAAAGCATGTAATGTGGTTAGTACATAAAGAAAAAGTATAAAGCTCAAAGGGGGTTAACAAGGGAAAATAATGTCAATAGGGTAGGTTATTTGGATAATGTAGTTTATGAAAACCAAAGAATGCCTCATCATATCCATGTTAATGCATGTGATAAAAATATAGTCTCGAATAGAAATTCAACGCAAAATCGGGATGTATATGTCATGAAGGTCACACATTATCAAAAGACACTAAGACTGATATGAATGTTTCAGTCTAATAAAGCTTAAAATGTCACTGGCTTTGTCTACCACTAGTCACTAATCTTCTAAAGATAATGCACATTAACTAATCACAAGAGTAAAAGTATATGCCAAAGTTGCCATGAAATTCTCTAGTCAATTCACACTCTAATCATGATTAAATAATCCCATAAGCAACAGAAAATGAAAAAATGATTGTTTTGTTTGTTTTATTCTTTCTCTCATTTTGATTGAAAACTAAAAAACAAGAAAAATAAACCAATAAAGAACATTTATGCATATAAAAAGAAATGTGAAAATGTAAAGGAAAGAAATTTACTTCCCTTAGGTAGCCTCCCAAGAAGCACCTTTGTTTAGGGTCGCTGGATCGACTCCTTCTTGCCCTCACGTGACAATATTACAATCTTCAGGTATTACAGTTAGCTCCACTTCCACGTGAGGTTGTTCTGGATGGGGCCTTAGTCGATCATCATCCCCATTCAACATCTCCCCTATCCTCAGATTCTCAATCACTAAGTTCATACACTCCGGAAAGATCTCAAATGTCACTCTGCTTTTTTCTTCCTCATTTAATTCCTCCAATTTGTTATATAAACGTGAAGAGTCATTCTCAAGAATAAAATGGAACTCAATACTTACCTCCAAGCTAAATGATATGTTTTTTTTGGTTTCGAGCTCCTCCTCAGCTTCTTCTACACTAGCAACACCTTGAGGGTTGACCTCAAAATTCTCAAGCTCCTCATCACTTTGTAAAGTTTCTACACAAACGTCCATTAGGTACACCTCAAGTTGATACGACTGCTCCTCTTCTCTTTTTGGCCCCAGATGATTAATATCTTCCCATCGAGGCAATGCATCTTACTGGAATTGCAAAGCATCCTCTTGGATTTGCTATACAATTTGTCAAAACAGCTGTTGCATATTCTGTTGGAACTGCTACATATCCTATTGAATTCGAAGATTGTTAGTAGCCATAATATTAAGCATTTCTTTTAGAGACGTACCTTATTCATGTTGGCTCTCCGAATCTTGGGCATTAGACCATGTAGTTTTTAGAAATTTCCCCCCATCATGCTGAAATTGTAGAGTATTCTGCCGTAATTGCAAAGTATTAGCATTTATTATATTAATCAACTCTTCCAAAGATGGACCAAAGTCATGATAGGAAGCTTCTGGTCTGTATAAGAATTGTTATGCATCCTGCAAACTATTATGGAAGTAATTCTGACGATCATCCAATCCATAACAAAAGTTAGGTTGATTAGTCCAAATATTGTTATAAGATTGAGAATATAAATTATAAAAAAATTATTTCCATCCATATCGAATTTTTTTTTAATTTTTATAAAACACAAACACGAAACACAATAAAGAAAAGACCACGAGATAACTGAAAAGAAACTAATTACGAACAAATATATACAAAATACTAATTAAAATCACAGTCAAAAACTAAACACCGCACTTCTTGGCGACGGCGCCAAAATTAACCAGCGCGTCATAACGCTAGTCAAAATAAAAAAACTAGACTACTACTGTAGCAGTGATGAGTTTAGGTCGATCCCATAGGAAGTGTTCGGTTAGCTTATGAAATGAAATTAATTGATGTTTAGGAAAAATGGGGGGGTTTGGAGTTTTGGAATAAGAAAATAAAATGAAACTAACTAATAAAAACAAATTAAAGAAAATATACGAAAAATGGTAAAATTAGGGAATTCAGTAGGGATCCGTTTCTTTGGTTCAATCTCAGCCTACACCCTAATTAAGTATATTTTATTGATTTGTTGTTCTCAAACCTCTCTTAGAAACTATTAATCGTGGGTTAATAATTAACCCAAGTTTTCCTTTAGGTTTTGTTTAATCAAGATACGATCGTTGATTAAACCTAAGCACCAAATAATCTAGGATATGATCTTTAGATTTAATTAGGTAGTAGCATTACAAATTGGGAAAATTGATTAATCAAGGCAACAATCACATACGATGCGTTATTTAACCAAGGTCAAGTCATCCCTAATGATTACGAATCACTAGTTGCTACATATGAATTTCAACATAGCAATTACAGATTATATCGAAATTTTAGCAATGGGTATGCAATCAAACGATTCCATGAATGCATTAAAATCATCCTTTCACAATCCCAATAGGTTCATAAACAAATAACCGAAAAATAAAAACAAATTCGATTATCCATACACAAAACCCAAATCAATTAACATAGGATAGCACAATTAATTTCTAATAAGAGAAAGAAACAACAAAAATAATAATAAAATACTTAACCCGAGTCGTCGGCGTGAATATTACCTCCAAAATGGTGTCGAGATCTTAGCCTTCCATGGGTCTATTCCAAGATTAATGCATTAGCCCCTTACTTATTTCCTTAACCGAAGACCCCCTTAAAAACCTCACTATTGCAAGCTTTTGCTCTGTCTACTGTTCATAATGGGACAAATAAACTTCATGATTTTTGTCCACTATTCACGCAACTCTTCTTTACCCACAGCTCTCTTCACTCATCTCTCACACCGCAAGCCTTCAAGCCACCAACTCTTTCTCTATTTTCTACTCTGGCCACCTCTCTCACTGTTCCTTTGATAGGATAAATAAAGTCTCCTCCTCCAAAACCCTCAGCTGCTACCCTCTTATATGTTTATCCCTTAAACGCATGTGTGTGTTGTGTTAAATGTAGTGTATGCGTTGCGTTGAACGTATACTCTTACGTTCAACGCAAATCGCAGCATATACGTTGCGTTGAACGTATATGCATTGCGTTTAATGCAACACAAACGCAACTTTTTTCCAGTTGCGTTTTGTTATCTGTTACTCCTCAATGTGTTGTCGTTTCTGCCTTAGCTGTTTTGTTTTTTCAGCAAGCATTCTTCTTCTTTGTATTTTGATATGTTTCCTTGTCTTTTAATTTTCTTCTTCTTACTCTATGAAGACAAGTAAAAATTAATCTCTAGAAAATGACCCAAATGTAATGCTTTTGACTCATTTTAATTTCTTTGCTTCCAAATTGTACCTAAAATTATAAATAAATTAAAGTAAGTATCTTAAGCCATTTTATGTCATTAATCGCTAAGTGTAAAGGATTAAATATATCAACA
>JAOTAY010020465.1:0-12496 GCA_025629805.1 Erythroxylum baracoense
GGTTGTTGGGAAATTTATGGTTGCATTTAGTAGAGTTAATGTTGATTGTGGGTTGAGGGTTCTGTCATAGGGGTTTTCCCCGCGGCAAAGCTAAGAATTCGCCGCGGCGTAATTCACACGAAAGGTCAGGGAGGTTTACTCTCCTATGTTCGCCGTGGCGAAAATAAAATTTCGGGCTTGCCACGGCGAAAATCGCTCGCAGCGGCGTAAAATTCCCGAGGGTCCAGAGTATTTTTCCCCCATATGTTCACCATGGCAAGCCCGCTTTTACTTTCGAAGGAGTTTTCTTTTAAATTTCCAAATTCTAAGCCCTCCTCTACGCTTAAGCTTTAGGGTCTTATATCCGATGTTGGGCTCCGGAAACGGGGTCCAGCATATCTTCTATAGCTTATGTTAGGAATTAAGGCAGGAATGATGGCTTTTACTTTTGATGATAGAGTAAGGGCTAGTCCTTTGGTAAGTTTTGGGTCTAAGAGAATATAAGATGTTGACAGATTACAGATAGGTTATTGAAATATTAGGTTACAGGAAGTCTTTAGAATTAGTAGAGATTTTAGACAAATATAAGATTCATTTTGTGTGCGTCTAAGAGACAAAGTCGAAAGGAGATAAAGTGAAAGATATTAACCAAACTTTGGTATTCAAGGTGTCGAGAAGACATAATGGGGTAGGTATCTTGGTTGTCAAAGAACTCATAAATCATGTTGTAGGGGTAAAGAGGATTAATAATAAGATTATGTCCTTAAAATTTATGGTGAGAGGTGTCATTTTCAATGTGGTATGTGCTTATGCACCTCAAGTAAGGTTGGATGACAACTTAAATGTCAATTCCGAGAAGAGCTAGATGAGGTCATTCAGTAGATCCCCCATAACAAGAGAGTTATTCTAGGAGGAGACTATAATAGTCATATAGGGGTAACCTCAGATAGATATTCATAGACTCATGAGGGTTACGAGAACAATGATAGAAATGATAATGGGACTATTTTGTTAGATCTCACAGTAGCTTTTGAGTTGGCAATAACCAACTTTATTTTTAAGAAAAATGAGGAGCAATTAGTGATATTTAAGAGTAGAACCATAAAAACTTAAATCGACTACTTCCTCCTAAGACAAAGCAATCAACCTAAATGTAAGGATTGTAAGGTGATACCTAGCGCTTGCTTGTCAACTTAGCATAGATTGTTGGGTTTAGATCTTATAATTAAGGGTTGGAGGAAGAAGAGAAGTCCAAAAAGGTTTACCAAAGTCAGATGGTGAAATCTGAAAGGGGATATGGTGGAATAACCTAATGATAGAGTAATATATGGAGAAGAATGGACATTGGAAAGAGATGCTAACCAGATGTAGAAGAGAGTAGTAACTCTTTTAATGAATATAGATAAAGAGATCTTAGGTGTTTCTAAAAGGCCTAATGGTAGTAAGATGGAGTCTTAGTGGTGGAATGAAGATACATAAGAAAAGGTTAAGATCAAAAAGGGTACCTATAAAGCTTTATTGGATGGCACCACATAGGTAGAGAGAGTAGATAATAAATAAAGCTACAAATTAGCAAAAAAAGAGGTAAGAAGAAAAACTTAGGAGCTAAAAGTAGAGCTTATGAGAAAATATAATAACAATTGGAAACTAAAGACGGTGAAAAGGATATTTTTAAGTTGACAAGAGCTAGAGAACAGTTTGCTATATAAAAGATGAAGCAAGGTGGGTGCTTATGGCTGTAAATGACATTAAGAAAAGATGGCAGAGATACTTTTATAGCATTTTTAATGAAGACATAGAGGATAACATCTCTTTAGCTAATCTTAGCATGGCCAAGAGATATCGTAAATTTACTTATTATTTGCAAATTACAAGGGAAGAAATTAAAAGGGCTTTCAAGGAGATGAAGAGTGAAAGGATAGTAGGGCCTAATAAGATAGCCATAGAGGTATAGAAGAGCCTAAGCAAAGATGGTCTTAGTTGGCTAGCGAAGTTTTTTAATGTAATCCTTAAGTCTGCCAAAATGCTGAATGAGTGGAGACTTAATATGTTAATTCCTTTATACAAGAACAAATGGGACATCCAAAGTTGTAACAATTATAGAGGAATCAAACTTCTTAATCATACCATGAAGTTATAAGAGAAGGTGATTGAGATGACAGTGAGAAATGGTGCTCCCATCTTGAAGAACTAGTTTGGTTTATGCCAGAAAGTCCATAATAAAACTTTACATCTCATTAGAAGATTAATAGAATAGTACAAGAAAGATAACGTAACCTGCATATGGTTTTTATTGATTCAGAGTAGGCGTATGACATATTACCTAGGAAAATCATATGGAGATGTTTAAAAGTTAAGAGAGTTCCTATGACCTATGTACAGGTTATATGGGATATATATAAAGGTGTAAAGATTAGAGTAAGGACAATAAGATAGGAGATACAGAGCGTTTTTTCCCATTGATATTGGGCTACAACAAGGTTCCTCGTTGAGATCCTTTTTGTTTATAGTAGTGATGGATGAGATCACCAAGAATATCTAAAGACATGTGTCTTGATGTATGTTGTTTGTTGATGGAATTGTTTTAGTGGATGAAACAAAAGAGGGTGTAAATGTCAAGTTAGAACTTTGGAGGGATACATTGGCGTCGAAGTGTTTTAAACTAAGCAGGACTAAGACTAAGTACTTAGAGTGTAACTTTTCGGTCTATAGTGTGGCTTGTGATATGGAGGTAAAGATTGGTTCAGAAGTTATACCATAAAAGGGGTGTTCTAAGTATTTAGGATCTATCATTTAAAGCAATAGAGAGATTAATGAAGACATAGTTCATCGTATCAGATCAGGGTGGCTTAAATGGAGAAATTCATCAAGAATTTTTTATGACAAGAAGATACTACTCAAGCTCAAGGGTAAATTCTATTATTTAGGAATTAGGCCAACCATGCTTTATAGGACAGAGTGTTAGCCCATCAATTAGGTACATATTCATAAGTTAATGGTGGTGGAGATAAAGATGCTCCGTTGGATGTGCAACCTTACTAAAAGAGATAAGGTTAGGAATGTAATGATAAGAGACAAATTAAAGGTGACTAATATTAATGGAAAATTAAGAAAGACAAGGCTTAGGTAGTTCGGATATGCCAAGAGAAGACAACCTAATGCTCTAGTGAGAAAATACAAGAAGATGGTACATAGAGATTGTAAAAGGGAAAAAGGAAGGCCTATGAAGAACTAAAGGGAGGTGATCAAGAATAATATGGCTCTGCTAGAACTTACCAAAGAACTAACCCTTAATAGAAAACTTTGTCATACCAGCAAATGGATAAAGGATCTCACATAAAGAGGTCATTCTCATTCTCTTAATTCTTTTAAGCATTTTCTTCGGGTCTTATGTCTTATATTTAGCCTAAGCATTGAATATGTAGTACCTCCCTCTTACTCAGTTACCCTAAACATTTCCTTACTTGGCCTAATTATTTTCTTGTAATAGCTTAGTTTGATTTATTTACTAACTTGTCTTCTTTCTTCTTTATGTATTTTCTTTGTTTTATCTTTTATTTTGACTCTTTACCTTGTTCTATATTTATTGTTTTATTTATTTTATATTTTATTTTTACAAATTTATTTATTTTTATTTCATTATCACTATATATCTATTTTTATTTTTATTTCATTTTTAATTATTTTATTTAATTATTTAATATTTATATGTATATGTATATGTATCTGTACAAGTACATGTATATGTATATGTATATGTATATGTATATGTATATGTATGTGTATGTGTATATATATATGTATATGTATGTGTATATTTATATTTATATTTATATTTATATTTATATTTTTTTCTCTTTTTCTTCATTTGGGTCTATTGAAAACAGCTTCTCCACCAGTTAGGGGTAAGGCTATATACTACTGGACCTCTCCAAATCTCGTGCATCAGCGGAACTTTTATTGAGTTATTGTTGATGTTGTTGAAGTCTTTAATAATGTGAAGATAATAAAGAAATTTTCTATTATTTGAATTAAAATAAAATAACTCATCAAGCAATTTAAATTTTCCAAAAATAAGCAACATGACTATCAAGATACATATACATAAATTCTCTGATATTAATATAAGAAAATTTTAAAATAGATAAACAATTCACAGGATCAGATATGCATCACTGAAAATATCACTTACTTGGATGAGTTTCTTATTTTCACCTGTTAAAGGACTTTCTAAAGAATCATGTCTTCACGAAAAATTATCTTTATGCACTTTTACGTTTTAGAAAATTATCATCAAAATTTTTAAGTGAACACTATCTTATATTTATAGATAATGTCAAGATGTTAACTAATTATTTACAGTTAACAATTGAAAGGTCACACCTAAACTCATCATATGTGTCCTTTCATCATCATTGATTGTCCTACTATATAAAATTTAATGTCTGGTCTTTCAATCTTCATATTTGAGACTTTCAACTTTCAGTAATGAAATAAGAATTATACAAAATACATATATCATCATCTTGGTTAAGAATGATCATGTGCCTCTGCTTAGTTGTTACAAGGTACATATTAAATTAGGTGTCAATAAATTGGGCCATTGAGGGTGGTATATTTTAGATAATTATAAACAAACAATACACTTCTATCCTCTTTCGTGTATATACATTTAATATTCTAAACTAAACATGTATAATCGTAGGATTTGTTAATTACATTGTAATTGAAGAATAGATAAATAATAGTTAAATTTGATGTTTATGAATATCAAATAATTTTGTGATGATACTATCTTATTATAATAAACAAAAAATAAGTGATAGATTTGTTTCATAATAATGCAAAACACTATCATTAATGTAACTAGTTGTCAAATAAATGAAATACTATGAATATCCAAAATATCTATACCAATAAAAAATATATCATTAAATTTCTAAACAAAGATGAAGACAAAGTATTAACATATTTTCATCATTTCTTGCACCTATCTATTCAATAAAGAAATGGGTATTTAATTAGAGATTACTAAACATAGGATCTTGAATAATTATAATAAATGTGAGAAGTCATTTAAGTTAACATCTTTTTCAAGATAACATTTTTAAAATATAAAATATTTTTAGCATGTTAGAAATCTGAATTAATTTTTTTGAATTTTATTTATTAATTTCAAAGACAAATAAGAGAGAAGATAAATTGAGAGATTATATAATAGGTCTTTCAAAATTTTCTTTAAAATTATACGCAAGTTTATGAGAACACAATGCTCCAATTACAATAATATCATTCAAACTATCGACAATAACGCAATCAATTAACAATTGAACAAACATTCAAATTAAATGAAACTAGGGAAAAGAGATAAATGATTTATAAATGTTTAGTCTTTCCTTAATTTAAAAGTAATTTTCAATTTCTTTTTGAAAATTTGAATTCACTATAATCTTTGATTAAAGGGTTGGACATTATAAATTAAAAAAGATATTATTATGTTAACATAAGGTTTTAAAATTTTAATTCTCAAACTCCTTATCATTATCACTTCTAATGGATGCAATAAAGACTCATTCCTTATTTTTAGCTCTACAACAATAATAACAACATAAATCCCGCTAGCAGCAAGGTCTAGGAAGGTCCAATAGTATGCAGCCTTACTCCTAAATTTATTTTTAAATCTATTAACATATTTAATATATGCATTAAAATAATCATCTTTACTAGTTAAAATTAATACTTATGTAAACTTACTATAATTATCTCCTATGATAAATACATAACACTTACCACCTAAGTTAGCAACTCTAGATAGAGTCTAACTCTATATGCAAAAGTTGTAAAAGATTAATGGATTATCAACTTCTTACCTTTAAAGAAAATTTGACTTACTTCTCTATTTGACATGCATTACAAATCTTTTATATTTAGAACCTCACATTGGTTAGCCTATTAGTAAGTTATATTTATTGAGATTTGCAATAAGTTTTATGCTTCCATTACGTCATCCATTTCGAATTTTATATTGAATAGCTTATTGGTATAGCCTACTAGTAAGTTATATGTTATTAATATTCATAATAATTTTGATGCTAGCATAAGGTTTTAAAATTTTTATTCTCAAACTCCTTATCATTATCACTTCTAATTGATGCAATAAAGACTCATTCCTTATATTTAACTCTACAACAATAATAACAACACCCAGTATAAATCTCGTTAGCATGCATGGTCTAGGAAGGTCCAACAGTAAGCAGCCTTATCCCTAAATTTATTTTTAAATTTATTAACATATTTAATATATGCATTAAAACAATCATCTTTACTAGTTAAAATTAATACTTATGTAAGCTTACTATAATTATTTATTATGATAAATACATAATGCTTACTATCAAAGTTAGTAACTCTAGATAGAGTCTAACTCTATAAGCAAAAGTTGTAAAAGATTAATGGATTATCAACTTCTTGCTTTTAAAGAAAATTTGACTTACTTCTCTATTTGACATGCTTTACAAATCTTGTATATTTAAAACCTCACAATAGTTAGCCTATTAGTAACTTATATTTATTGAGATTCGTAATAAGTTTTATGCTCCCATTACCTCGTCCATTTTGAATTTTATATTTAATAGCTTATTGGTATAACCTACTAGCAAGTTATATGTTATTAAGATTCATAATAATTTTCATGCTAACATGTTTAAGTCTCATATGTCATATTCATGCATATTTACAAGAAGAGATTAAATACTTAATATCATATTTAGATAGATCATATAAATCATAATATAAATATTTCTTCCTCTCTTACCAATACATGCAATGATAAATTTAACTCTAATTTCAAGTTTGAGAATACTATAAGCCCAAAAATAGCTAGTTAAAAAGTTAATTAGGATTCTTTTATGGACTTATAAAGGCTTCCACCTTTATGTCCTTTTTAATATTTGATTGGACACTCACCTCTTGTATGGAATATGAGAAACTCCCCTTCTTTGAATCTTTGATATCTTTATTAAAGCCTAATCTACAACCCAAAATCTCCTCTCCTTTTCTGATTTTAAACTAAATTATAAGTTTGCTAGGAGTCATCCATTGCTTATAACCTTATTGTTGATACAACTCCTCATTGTCGTCATCTCTATCTATCATTAGACTAGCAAAGTTTTTTCTCTTATACTATTTAAAACATCCAAAATTTAGATTGACCTAATTGAGGCCTAAGAGAATCAAAAGTCTGAAAATTGCTACTTAAAAATTTTATTATTAGTCTTTTTTATAATATTATAAAGATTTTACCTTTCTCCCCTTTTCAATATGAAATTTAACACTCACATCTTATGTAGGATGTCACATATTATTTTATTTATAGCATACTTTAAAATCTTTATACAAAGTTAGCTTAAAATAAATTATGATTTAGACCTTTTACCAAAAGCATATCATCAATCATATTGTGTTCACTCTTACTAAATTTGATAAAGTTAATAATCTTACATTTCAAACTATTTCTAAAAAAGCAAATCCTCTATCTTGATCTTTAAAAGAAATAAAGTTTTGGTCATATACCTGGAACATCTACTATTAATCTACCACTTGCTTATGCTTTTCTAGATACCTACAAGATAAACTAATTATTTCATTTTTGGTTTTTAAATATATTTTAGTCCTTAATCACTTTTGAACCCATATCTTCTTGGATTTACTAAGCAGGTTTTTCTTAAGAAAACAAATGCTTCTTATGAAAAAAATCTATGTATCTTGATATTAAGTGAGTGTGTAAAAATGATGCACATATACATATATAGGTATTATATTCATGAAAATGATATGGAACTCTTATAGGTGATAATAAGGCCTAATAAATAAGTTAGTATATGGCAAGCTCCTTTAATACTTTTTTTTCCTATTATGATCATGAATATATGTCATAAAATTTATTGGCATTAAAGGCTATGATGAAAATGAGCATTTTTTGTCTTCTTATTAAATTCTTAATTGAAATTGATATCTTTTATTTTTATAACGACTGTTTCTTCTGGTGTAAGATCCTAGACTATATATGTATAAGATCTTAAACTATATATGTATATTGGTTCCTTTCTTTTAATTTGGATCTAAAAGATAATGCATTAGTAATATAAATTTTTATATATCTTAAAGTATATGCCAAATTTTCTATGTTAAGTTAGACAATAGTTCATTACTATGCAAATGGTTATCCTTTACAAATGTGATTTTTTTATCTTGTAAATTATTCTTATAGTTGTGCCTAATAAAAAGGCTTTAATCACTAGTTTTTGCTTTGGAAATTAAAAAATTATATTAAATCCCAGAAAAAGAACAAATTTATAACCAAAACCTCCAAAATAGAGGATGATTATAATAAATCTCTAAATACAACACTAACTAAGAATTAAGGTTGGCTAAAAGGTCCCCTTCATATATTCCATCTTAATAATTTTTTTGTAATGTTGATGACCCTTTTTTTGTTATAATTAGCTCCTCAATCCAGCTAAAAGTGAGGTTTTGTGGTCTCTAACTTTGTTAGTTATAAGGCTTTAAGAATCAATTCTAAAGTTTCAATAATCCTTGTTTTGTAGCATTGTCTTCCAATATTTCCTATTGACACAAACCTACTTAATTCAACAATCTCTTCCTTTTTATGATAACAAAATATTGTAAATCAATCATGAACCTTATACAAATCCAAGTACATTAGCCAACTTTTATATATACTTTATCTTTACATAACATAACAATATGATCATAGAAATTAATAATCCAAATACATATCTAAGCTACTCTATCTTATATGTACTACTATAATATAAATGTTTTTGTAATTGCTATCTTTCACCTTTTTTAGCATTATTAAAAATAACTAGTCAAAATATAGTTCAAGCCTATATAACTATAGTACCACTAAGTGTAAGACTTAACTAAGACTCTATGCATCATTAATATAAAGGTGGTGAAAACAAGGTACCTTTAACTATATGCATATTAACTATGCATGTAAAGTAAGAGCTCCTTTCAAAGAGATACATTTTGATTACATGTATAATTATACTTTCCTTTAGTATATGCATCGAATCATCTGATATATATCAATCTAATACATATGCATATAATTTATAGTATATATATATATCAGATAAATATTCAATCCTAAATGTATAATCAGTCATAATGATATCCAAGTAACTAATCATCATCTATGACATTTAAATGCATATTTATTCAGTAACATCTAAGTTACTAATAGAAAATATTATCTATATAACATAAATATAATTAAAGTATCCAATCATAAATATAACAAAATAACTCTTTCTACCTAATAGTCACTAAGTGACTCCACCATTATTTTCACAATAACACTTTTCTCCCTAAATATCACCACTCTCTCTCTCTCTCTTAAAATTTAACTTTCTTTTACAATTTTTAAACCCAAATTTTCATCCTTAATTATTTAAGGAGGTAAGATATGATATAATTCTAGAACTTTTAATGATTCTACCATATGAAATACATTATTATGAGTTTGATTCTAAGAGTGAGTCTTCTTGTATTTTCATTTCTTTAAAGGCTCGTTTGGTTCAATAATATGTAATTTATGTTTCATTATGATTCCTAATTTTTTTAATTCAACACCCTTATCACTCCTCTCCCCGTTATTTTCATACAAAAATTATTTGTCTAACATTTGATGCCAAATTATATTTTATTGCTAGTTTTAAACAAAGAACTTTCATACTGCAAGTATATAGGTCATAATTTGTAGTATAAAAGATATCGTTCCCACGAAGATTGGATTAGTCACCTAATAATTTGAATGCACTTTGTCTAAGGTAATAAAGATTGAATTAAAATAAATTAACTATAATTGAAACATACTAATAAAACTAAATAATTGAATAAGTGAAGCTAGCAATAAGAATGAAGTTAATCAATAATGGAAACTTTGGGTTATTATATCCTTGTTTTGTCTTCCCTTTATCTTGTTAATTCAATTATATTTGATCCTAGATATTCTAAGTTTTTTATTACCCTGTCTCAAGATCTAATCAAGTAATACCAATTGAAATAGATAACAATAGAATTGTAACCTCTAGATTCACAAAACTATTCTTAACTATTTAATTAGATTTAAAGCAATCATAAGGATAATTAACTCAAAATTAAGATCTCTCTTCAATTGCTTATTAATATGATATTTATAGTTCTATTAAGGTACCAAATCTCACTACGTAACTTAACACATATAACTTGGATTCAATCTCTCAATTTCTTATCAAGTATAAGCACAACAAATACCACAAAGCAATATTATATTGAATTAAACAAGAATAAAGTTTAGCAAAACAATTAAAGAAAACCCCAATATGGATTTAGACATCAATAATGATGTTTAATATTCCACTAATAAAATTAACATGTAAGACAAAAAAACATAAGAAGAGAAAAGAAGGAAAATATCTTTAAATCTTAATATGGAAATTCTAAAAAATTGATCATGATTTTTCCACTTTAATCTCCCTGTTTATGATGTGCAACCTCCTTTTTTATGTTTCCTTAAATTCTTCTTGATATGTCTAGTTTTTTCCACTTGTTTTGGTTCTAAAAATATCCCCAAAGTTTTAAAAGTACAAAAACTTGCGAGTTGGAAAAGTTGAAATTTCCTGGAATTCGTTCCATACACATTAGTGCATATTTTTTCTCCAGCTCATGCACGATCATGTAAAAGGCTCTCTAACCTACTACTTCCTAATACACTATCATGCATAGCCATACACAATCACGCCAGACTTATTTCTCCAGCTTTTTCTTCATCTTTCTTCACTTTTACCTATCTCCATTCATCACCAAACACATCAAACAATCCTTGAAATATATAATTAAGATCAAAACAAAACACATAAAAAACTAACAAGAACATAAATCTAAGTCCTAAACACATGATTATGATCTAAGAAAACACTGATAAACACACTTAAATATCTTAAAAAAATATATTATAATATACATCTATCAATATCCCATACTTACATCTTTGCTTGTCCCTAGGCAAAAATAAAACGACAAAAAAAACCCACAATCATGCAACAATGCAATAATGGTGTAATGGGATTAAATCTTATGGAATTAACTTAACCTCAAACATCAACCATTTAAAAAGTTCCATCACACTAACTTATTTCATTAATATTTAAGTGTTTTGATTTTAATATACATATCAATCAAAATATTGATACCCTATTCATGCATCAATGGAACTTGTAAGCATACACTTATTATTATTGATTAGTTAAAAAGGTAAAATATCACTAAATCACCCTTCATGAAAATTATTTCTTATTTTAAAAGATTAGTAGTTTAATTTTATTGCAAGCACCATCTTTTTACATTTTCTTTAACGATCGACTAGTCTTTTGATACAAAGGCAAACATCTTATTATGAATGCCCCCTGGTCACTCAATTAGGATACAATTTTTTATTTATCTTGGTTGGAGTGTCATTTTATCCTTTAGATAGGAAGACAAACATTTTTCAATGAATTCCCCCGATTACTCAACTATATCACAACTCTCAACTAGCTACTAACTCTATCATTAACCTAATTTTCTTAAAAAGGGCCAGAAGAATAGGAATTTAACACATTTAAAAAAAGTTTCTTAGCCTACCTCTTTTTTTCCTAGTCAATCACTCTTATGAAAGGTTACTAATGATGCCTATTAATTTAAATGAATGTAATTATAAATGTATCCAAACAAATGTCATAAAGTGAAAAAAAAGAGCCATATCTTAATTAACATTGCATATTCATCCTAAAGACACTTAAAACACAAAATTCACAAGTTAATATGCCTTTACAATTTAAATGACCATGTTCAAAGGTAAGCCAATTTCATTAAATTCATGTTATTGCTATATTCATACTATACACACATCGTGCAACCAAATGTTCACACAATGCTAACCTACTCAAAAACTAACCCAATGCAAATAAACTAACACAAATGATATGCAAGTGCATATATTTCCCCATACTTGAATAATACATTTTCTTTAACATGGAAATGAGACACAACTCAAAAAAACCTACATAAAAAATATAAAAGACAAAAATAAAAATAAAAAATAAGGGCCAAAACACTTATGTGGATTGTGGTGGTGATGGCATCGAAGGAGGAACTTGGATACAGTTCATGTCATGAACATCCATTAATTCAACTCTCTACAAAATAAACATAAAGCATAAAAAATAACAGAGCACTAACAAAATAAAACAAAAATAAAAATGAAACCTATAATAATTCTTTGGATGCCTTCCAAGTAGTGCTTGTTTAATGTCGCTAGCTCGACATACCCTTTACATTTACTATCAACTTGAGTCTATGTAACACCCGGTATCTGATTTACCTGGTACAACAGAGACTAATGTCATTAAAATCAGGACAGTGAATTATAATTTTTGGTGACATCAAATTAATGATGTTTGACACTTTT
>JAOTAY010020466.1:0-12494 GCA_025629805.1 Erythroxylum baracoense
CCCAAATAGTTAGGCCAATATTGTAATTACCCAAACAATAGGGTATTACTTACAAACGCCTAAAAATAAAGGGAAAAATTCAATTATTACAAACTTCAGGGGCTTATATGAAAATTCTTTGAACTATGAGTTTCTTTTTGAGAGATCCTACAAATTGAGGGGGAGGAAGAGAATTTTCAAAGGTACAACAAATAACAAAGAGGGCCTTGTCTTATATAGGCTCAACCAAGCCACCCCATGCCATCTCCCACCAATGTGGGATTGGTGCAATTAGCATATAAGCTAATTTTTAACAGAAGTGAAATTCTTCTTAATCGACCTTACAACATTTTTAAAAATAATGTGAAAACTACGAAAACCTAAATTTGATGGTCAAACAGGCCTATCATAAAAAACCAAAGAGTAAACTCAAGCCATGGGAGCAACTATTTTAGGTAGCAAACTAGTGAGCCTCTGTGCACAATGATGGTGTTGTGAAATTAAGATGGGATCATATCCCGACCGCAATAGAATAATTATGAAATATTTTTATAAATTAATTTCTTAAAAACCAAGATCAATTTTAATTCTATAAAATGATTAACACATGAATCATAATAAAGCGTAAATCTAAATTCGTACCTTATTCTGAAGCTTGATCATGTTCTTATTGTATCCTCAAACCGTTTCTGAAATTGATCCGTCTCAACTACCATAGCCGCTTAAATAACTGTAATAAAATACCAATTATACCCAAATAAGATCCAATATCTTATATTGATCCTTATTTATTAAATATAAAATATTTAATAATAAAGTTTCTCAAACTTTATAATCAAGTCTAACTTGATTAAAATAACTTTGTTCTCTTCAACCCATTCTTTATGTGAGACCCATTACGTTCCCAAATACGTTGGCAATGATTATAAAGTATAATTCTAATTCATAATTAGAATTAGATAAATTAAAACGCTTTTTAATTATCTTTAAGTCTCTAATTAAACAATTTATAATCATAAATTAAGATTGGCATTTAGCAACGTTTCATGACCACCCAAATATTTAGGAATATCAAAGTGATTTGACTAACCTCTCCGTGCATGATTTTTTCGTATAATTCGATCCTCTTATCAACTAATGTTCCAATTAGACATAGAGCATGGAAATAACGCCTACTCTATTTTGAGTTCAATCATATTAGTTCTCTATCATTAGCTATCGATTCATTTAATGACATCTGTAAACTATTTACAAAATGTTATTTTACCTTAGTCAAGGATTTCTCAACTCAATACTAATTGAGACAATGAAACATTCTCTTTAATTGCTTTAGGATGATGAATCCTATCTTGATCACACAATTACCTCTATTAGTTCATGTTACATCCAATGACCACCGATTGAATGACCCATGATTAAACAAATCATAAGTTGTATTAAAACATAGCAATTCCTATACAGATAACTTTGGAGACGTCATGTCAAAGAATCACTTATACAATTATCATAATGAGAATTCCATAGACATACAAGTAATGTTCCAAATGAATTTCTCATATTAGGTTGTTCAGTGAACTTATTCTCTAACAAGCACCCACATGTTTGTTTTAAGTATCTCTATACTTTAGCCTATGAGATCGACTACTTCCTTTATAAGAAAAAATAAAACGTGTGCTAGTTTTTTTTGTGTTCTATTAATGTTCAGTGTTAATAAAACAATGACGAGAAACAATTTAGAGAAAATACATAAATTAAATATGAATTTCTTATTTTTAATCTCATTATAATTTCATTTGCAATATATAATTATCCTATGAACTTTATCGTATACATCTAAACATGTATTAAATAAATAATGTCTTTAAATATTTTTCACTAAACTAAAAGAAAATCGATTGGCTATGGGACATAAACTACTAATCTCCCATTTGTACTAAGCTAATTGTTTTAAGTAATATGACGATCATGCTACTGCTGGAACAGTGGCTTAATGAGAGAATTCTACAAGATTCTTTATACTGAGCACTTGTTTAAATCTTACAACTTCCATTTTAATTATCATTATAATTAAGAAAATTTGCCTAAATACTTCCTTGGATCTCTGATGAGACCTTAGTTCCTTTTGCATGCCCAGTGGCTTTAATGTTTCATAGTACGTTACTATCTTAAGCAATACAAGGAACTATATCAAGTTCATTAAAGAACTTATTAATCAGATCAAACATTTGCACTAAATGAAAAATGTATTATAGCTTAATTAGTAACCATTGCTACATTGAAACCTTTCCAAACTTGTATGATATTGTTCTTAAGTAAAATAAACCTTAACTAAGATTTACTTCTAAAGTAAATGTCCTTATCTCCTTGAACTCAATTATCAACTTATACATAGAATAATTGATATCTTTAATACTTAACAAGTATTTGATATGTAAAATACTAAACATCTTTAGTACAATATCTATATACTTAAACTTAGAAAAGGTGAACAACTTCCAATCTAGCTCTATACATCTAATTCCTGGAACTAAGTTGTTACCTTTTCCTATCCAATAAGATTTGTTCTTAGACAAATTTATTTTCAACAATTGGAAGTTAGAATTGTTGTTCTTTATGAACAATATATCTTCACATACTCCCACTAAGGAGGACAACTATACTCCCACTGACCTTCTTACAGACATGATAAATTCATAATCATCTCCAAAATAAACTCTTTAAATTGATCATGAAAGTGATTCTTTCAATGTCTTGTAGCATTTCAACAATACATCAAATGTATCAATAAAGGCATTAGTTCCAATTGGATGTTCTATTAAACTTTTCAAATTTCATCTTACTCCCACTACTTATCATGAGAACCATTCTCTTATAAGTATACATTGAAACAAACAATTTTTTCAAAAGGTTTGTAAAATTGTATACAACCTTTTAGATATCTCATAACCTTTCATTACCTAATTTAATTATACACTTAATGAGTAATACATGCCTCAGCTAAGCATCACATCCTTAAATCATTAACTTTGACTCTTACAAAAAACTTAACATTTCATATCTAATATGAAATCTTGCTAATTGATTCAATTAGAACTATTGAAGGTAAGCCATTGTACTAGACACATCTATAGAAGAAATAATATTACATCATAAAATATCCCATAATGTATTTTTCTCCTTACATAAATCCATAATCTTATGAAATAATCAAAAGCATTAATTAGAAATATGTATGATAGATCATATCTCATATAGGCAAGAAAAGTCATGCAATCATTTTCTTCTTATGACAACTGTGATCATACTACAACAAAGCCTTTAATTGTAGGCCACGATTATGCTTTTAGTAAGCTAAATTAAGTGAAACAATTTCATCAAGGTATTATATCTTTCAGTCTACTCAGTGCAACCTCTTACCTCCTATTATCTTGATGTTGACAAAAATCTTACACGTTGTGATCAAAGTTTATGGGACATTAGTCAACTTAAAATGTCAATACATTTTGTCATCTATATAATTTTGACATATCCCAAAAACTTTAACATCAAATCCTCAACAAAGATTAATAGCTACATTTTATAATGGGCATAAATTTTCGTTTCTAACTCTGAGAACTCTTCGCAAACATAATTCTATGTCCAAGAAATTTGGTTCACTAACTCTTAGTATCAACTATACTAAACCAGGTAAATTCCACTCAGAACAAAATATAAATGTAAGAAAAGTAAGTAATTAATTATATATCATGACTACGAAATAAGACTAAGACTTTAATCATGCATTTGGTTACTCCCACTATTTTATTTTAAATAATAACCCTCACTACTATTTGGAAAGATTACTTTAATCTTTCTAGTGGGCTAGGATCCCATTTAAATATAGTTGATCTTGAGTTTGCTCAACAAACTAACTAAACTTAAATTAGGTAGATAACAACTTTATTAATCACATCTCATGTGACTCTTAGATTCATTAAGTGACAACTCGTGTCAAAACATATCTAATATGTTATTTCTAACTTTGCCTCTAAATTCATATGATCATAAGTTTGCTCATCCAAATTACTTAAATTTAGTTAATCAGAACCCACTGTCCTAATACTAAACATGTTCAAGTTAAAGTGGCATTAAGTTTGCTCAACAAGCCTATAATCAGCAGTACTCTGATTTATTCTCATAATAATGGAAGGCAACAGTCACGTTCTCAACGTGTACTTAATATTTTAGTGAGAGATTTCAACTCCATTAATGTCATCAAACACAAAATTCCATGTAAAATATCGCACATATAAAACATACAATTTAGCATGCATCTAATATATATTATGCTTCTTATGCACTCATAATAGAATTATATGCATAAAACATCACGCTTTGTTTGATTCTAGTTATTGATCTTCATAATCCAAACTAATATTTCTAATTATTTGGAAAATTAAGTTAGATTAAACTCATTGATTTCTAAATATATTAAATTCCTATTCCAAATAGAAATTTGATTTGAAAACATTTTTCAAATCCAATTGGAAACTATTTCCAATTATCTCGACTCCTTTAACAAAATTTATTTGAAAATATTTTTCAATAAATTTTGCTTCTTATTTATTGTAATTTAGAAAATTTCCTTTTCAAAATTATATAAGTAAAACATTCTAATCCAACTAGAAAACTATTTCTAATCTCATTAGAAATTACTTTTCCTTAATTAGAAAATTATTTTCTAATATTGTAAGGAAAATACTTTCAAAATTAAATAAAACAAGTCATTATATTATTTATTTAGAGATTGATTCTTAATTAATTAGAAATCTTTCCTTAATATATTAGAAAACTATTTAAATATTAAAGAAATCTCATTTTTCTTAATTAATAAATGAAAAATTAATCAAGAAAAATAATTTTTCTAAAAATTCAAGAAACTTATTATTCATAAATAAAGAAACAATTTATAAATAAATAGAATAACAATTCTTTTAAAAAATAAAATCATAAATTTAATTTTTCTCAATCAAATTGAAATCAATAAATTTAATTAAGATATATCTTCTTAATTATTTAAGAAAACACTTTTATTAATTTTAAGGAGTCTAATTAATTAATTTCAATCTAATTGAAACTAATTAACTCTAATTTTAGAAACTTCTTATCTAAAATTAATTAGGAATCAATGTAATTATTAATCTTAATCAAATTAAGGAAAATAATTACCTTAATTTTGGAATTAAATTGATAATTAATTTAATTTAATTATTCGAGTCCTTGAGTAATTAATCTAAATTTCAAAGTAATCCTAACAAAATAACCTTTTGAAAACAATTTTCAAACAATTGAAAGATAGTTTTCCAAATTTACTAGGACTTAAAACCTAGTTAATATCAATTAAACAAATTTAATAAAAAGAAGGCTTGATAACATGCAAAAATTAAATAAAATGGGAGTGGAATACTATCTGGAGTGTATAGACTGTTTCGATTAGGTGCGTGCAATGTATGCATCAACTGCCTCTCTTTAGATGGTTGTCCCCTTACACGTGCCCTATCTTTTTTCCAGAAATAAGATTTTTGGAATTTTCTCACCACCACAATTCCTTTTTCTTCCTCAACACAGACACCTTATGCTGTTGTCGTCACCATTGCAGGAGAACCTAACCATCAACCTCTTCTGTTGCAATTCTCTGACACCTGTAGCGCCTGTGTTGCTTCCTTCGACCTGGGCGACTATCGTCCAAACAAAAATGCAACTTTTTCAAAAATTTCCAGGAGCCAAAAATGCAAAGACAGTCGAACAACTCCAAAATGCAACCCAGAATACCACAACAAGCAGAAACAATCTAGCTTCTTATTTTTTAGGTCCTCGGCTAAAATTTTCATGTGCAATACACAAAACGCAAAACGAACCAGAATTCTATCACCTTCAATGTTGAAACATATCATACCCATAACGCGTATGCTCGAACATATTCACAAATAGTTGAGAATATACTCTACGGAAATGGTACGTTAGAACAATCACATAAGTATAATCTGAGGCATCAATATAACTTAAGCATTCCAAATACTTATTTCCTTCACAATCATAATAAGTCATTTATGTCATTAACATTCCAAATTCAAGTGGACCATACACAATACTTTGAACTCAATCCCAATACATCATACAGTACAAAAATTATATACTAGAGACAATGCGTGTCATAACATGGAATGCTAATACAAAAGACATCCATCTAGACTTCATAGGTATCAGCTGACTAGACCTTTGAGTTATTCTTTTCCCTGAAGTAATAGTACTAGAATTCTATTAGATCGCTTTAGAAGCTAGATCTCCCTTAAACTTGAAAATCAACGTTGCAATTTTGATAAGTTTAGCAATTGAACCATCATTGATGTACTCACTCAAGTCAAAACACCAAAATAAATTAAATAACTCAATTTAACAAGTATATTACAAAATCCAGTATCGAATACCACATCACATTTTGTCATATTTCAACAAGTACTATATACCAACATTGCATATCAAAATTTCAGAACAATTCAATAATTTCATCACAATTATTCATATGATACATGTATAATTGTATATGTAGATGCACATGTGATTTCTTTCTTATTTTGCTTTGTTGTGACCGAGTGCCTATCAACCCAATTTACTGTCCCATATCTGTTGTGGATACTGGGCTCATTTTATATACTATTATGTATTCGTTGTAGATATCAACCTCATTGTTATCTGAGCCTGTGGCTCTTTGTGCACAATCCTGAGCTTTAAGCTTTTTTTCATACATTAGCTACTCCAGTTACAACTCCTTTATCTGATCATGCATTTCAATGTAATGAGATGCATTAATTCATATATCATGCTTTTAGTACTTTTCATTCAATGTGTTCATGTCATATATCAAATCCTTCGAACCTAAGTCTGGCATTCATCATTCAGTTGTTCACATATTCCACAATACACATACAATTCAAACGGAAGCACATAGAATTGAATTTACACATATAGGTTAACTCATAGTACGCTTTAAATAATCTATTGCCTTGATGTTCCAGTAATGTCTAGATGTTGACGATCAACTTGTGCAGCTAAAGTCATGTAATACACACATAATTTACACATCACTAAGTTGTTCAATCATATGAATATACAATGATACACATGTGTCATGTTCAATGCATGCTCAATTGACCTTTCTGGGTATGTATTTTTATTCACATGTCTTGACCATTCAATTCTCATAGCTTGTATATTACCACTTTGCATTCAAGTTTTTACCTTAAGTAAGTTTGATTACTCTAAATTCATCAATTATACATTCATCAACCTTTTTTAGCAATATACATTTACACAATTTCCCACTTCTCATTCATTCATACCTAATACACCTTTCTCATATCCTTTGGATCATATTTGCATTCATAAGAACACCTTTATTCCTTTAACATCTCATAATTTCCATATTTAAATACATTGATATCAAGACAATCCTTTCCTTAAGTAATGACATCAATTCACAATCTAAACTTATCAAACCCTTAACCAATTAATTAATCAATAATCTAGGTTCATTTTAAGCCTTAATTAAGTTCAAATACACCAATGTAGAGTGACTTATCCTCATTTAGTTCAACAAATTAACAAAACAGAAATTATCATTTCAAAGCTTTGGCCACGATTGTAGGGGACCTTCTTATGATCGTGGGGACATTCCCATGATCATGGGATGATTGCCCCGATCATGCACTATCTAATTTCCCTTAATTCTCCACGAATTTCATCTATTTAGGATCATCATTAACACTTCAAATTTTCCAGAATTCATTCTCTCAAAAGCTAATTCAATTCATGTTAATATAGCTTCCACCTTGGTTACATTAAAGCTTTTAAAATTCTATTCATTTATGTCATTAACAATCATTCTTACACATACACTAACATCCCCAATTTTTTCCAAATTCAAAAGAAAGCTCTTTCATATTAAATTCAAAACACCTTCATAACAGTCCATTAATTATACCTTAATCATATCTCAACTCCTCATCAATTTCATCTCAATTTCTAGCTTAAAATCATTCATTTAATAGCTCATAAACTATTGTTTTGTCATGAATGCTAAACAAAACAGAAACTACCATTCGTGCATCATTTTCCTATCACACATTTAACACCAATACTTTAATCAATCAATCCCCATCATCATGTTCTATTATTTTATATCACAAGAGATCAGTATTTTACCTTCTTGTTTAGCTCAAATATATCCTCAACTATCAAGCTAACCTAGCCTTCCATTCATGCAAACACAATTCTAAAAACAAGATGGGAGCAGAATGATTTCAGCAAGGGCAAAGAGATGATAACAGATTATAGCTATCCTTGTGCAAGATCTTGTATTAATCTTAGAGTGACGATGAACAAAATTAAAGCAAAATTTCAAAGCTGTGAGGCTTATGTGTCTGTTTCGGTAATGAGAGGGAGGAGAAGAAGAAAGCATGCAGAAGAAACAACTAGAGAGAAACATGACTTTGCATTTGCTTAAGCCATTTGGTGCAAGGTGTCTTTGCTTTAGAAGGACACATGTCATAAAAATGGAGTAAGCTACATGTCTTCTTATGTGGCTACCAAATGTCCACTAATATCTTAGGCTATTTGTCACTCAATCACTATTGCCATTTGTCACGTAATTTTCTATGCCAAAAACCACTCATTTTATAGGCTTAAACTCCCTAATTTTCTATCCGTCAACTTGACTTACCACTTGACATTTTTCCTAGACTAAATATACATTTTAATTCATCAATTTTCCAATTGTAACAAATAACTTCAAATTACTAATTATAATTCATCAAACCAAAATTCAAGACATAAGTAATACACAATTAAATCATTATCATTTTAAACCTTTCATACCTTGGAACTTGTCAATTGAATGCATATACTATATTTGCAATGTTTTCTAAATTAACACTCATGTGTGTATATGCTCATATTATGAATGTGAATGAAATGCACCGCATAAATTCTAAAATGATATGACTCAAAAATCTAACTTTCTAGCCCTCAGTAAGTTCTAGAAACCAGCTATTTCAATTCTCCCCTTTAAGAAATTTCGTGCTCAAAATTCTTACCTGATTGACTAAATAGATAAGGGTACTATTTCCTCATGTATTCCTCAGTCTCCCATGTAGCTTCTTCTCTTAAATGATTCCTCCAAAGGACTTTAACAAAAGGAATTACACGATTTCTCATCTATTTCATCTGGTGTCCAACTATTTTGACCAGTTACTCAATATAACTTAAATTTGTTACGATCTCAACCTCCTGTATTGGTAATACATGTGTTAGATCTGATTGATATCTCCTGAGCATACTAACATGAAACACATTATGAATCTAAGACATTTCTGACGGTAATGCTAAATTATAAGCTAATGGTCTTACTCTCTCAGTAATCTCATAAGGACTAATGTATCTAAGGCTTAACTTTTCCTTTTTACCAAACCTTAGCACTCCTCGCTAAAGCGACACTCTAAAAAACATCTTATCTCCCACTTAATATTCTATATCCCTCTGGTGCTGATCTGTATAACTCTTTTGCCTATCTTGAGCTGCCTTAATACTACTACACATCAATTTTACCTTATCAACAATATCTTGAATCAACTCTGGGCCTTCAATAATCCTTAGGCCCTCTTCATCCCAATACAAAGGCGATCGACACTTTCTGTCATATAATGCCTCATATGGAGCTATACCAATACTACTGTGATAATGATTATTGTATGCAAATTCAATGAGAGCTATATATTCATCCCATGCTCTTTGAAACTATACAACACAAGCTCTAAGCATATCCTTAATAGTCTTAATAATCCTCTCACTTTGTCCGTCTGTCTGAGAATGAAATGTTGTATCAAAGTTCAACTTTTTACCCAATACTGACTGTAAACTGCCCCAAAAGCTAGATGTAAATTTGGGATCCCAGTCTGATACAATAGACACTGGGACTCCATGTCACCTCACTATCTTATTTACATATCTCCGAGCTAATTGATCTAGTGTGTTACTTTCTCTCACAGGTAAGAAATGGGTTGATTTTGTTAATCTGTCAACAATGACCCATATAGCATCATATTGTCCCAGAGTTCTCGGTAAACCCATAATAAAATCCATTATAATTCTCTCTCATTTCCACTCTGGAATAGGTAATGATTGTAATTTCCAAACTGGAAGTTGATGCTCTGCCTTAACTTGTTGGCATGTCAAACATTTGGTAACATACTCAGCCACATGCTTTTTCATTTTTGGCCACCAAAAATGTTGTTTTAGGGTATTGTACATCTTGATAGTAGTAGGATGAATAGCATAGTTTGCTATGTGTGCTTCCTTCAAAATTTCTTTTCTCATAACATTAACATCAAGTACGCATAATCTCTGCTTCAACCACAATGCACTATTTCTCAACTCAAACTCAGAATTCGAATTCTATTTCAACTTCTCAACAATCTTCACCAATTCTAGGCCTTTGCTTTGAGCTTTCCTAATCCTTTCATGCAATATTGGTCCAAGCTTCAATGTAGCTAACAATGCTTCATTCTGTCCCAAACTTAACTCAACATTCAGGGCTCTTAATATAGGTTTGGTAACCTCGATGTTTAAATTTGTGTCACACTGCTATTAGATTTCCTACTTAATTCATCAGCTACAACATTAGCTTTACTTGGATGGTATTCAATCATGCAATCATAATCCTTAAGCAACTCATTCCACCTCCTTTGTCTCATATTCAGTTTTTTTTTACTCAACAAATATCTCAAAATTCTATGATCTGTAAATATCTGAAACGTCTCACCATATAAATAATGTCTCCAAATTTTCAAAGCAAACACCACTGCAGTAAGTTCTAAATCATGGATTGGGTAACTAAACTCATGAGATCTTTACTTTCTTGAAGCATATGCAATCACTTTTCCATACTGCATCAAAACCTACCCTAATCCCTAGTGTGAAGCATCACTATATATAATATATCCTCCAGATCCAGATGGTATAACTAACGCAGGTGTTGTAGTTAATCGATGTTTCAACTCCTTAAAACTCCTTTGATACTCATTAGTCTATCAAAAAAGTACATTCTTTCTTAGAAGCTTTGTCAAATGGGCTAAGATCAAGGAAAACCCCTCGACAAACCTCCTATAATAACCTGCTAACCCTAGAAAACTCCAAATCTCAGTCACATCTCTAAGTGCTTCCCACTTCATCACTGCCTCAACTTTCTTTAGGTCTACCTGTATGCCCTGTCTAAATACTATATGACCCCAAGAATACCGCTTGATTAAGACAAAATTCGCACTTACTGAACTTGGCATATAATTACTTCTCTCTCGTTATATGTAGGAGTAACTTTAAATGCTCAGAATGTTCTTCTCTACTTCTCGAGTACACGAAAATATCATCTATGAATACAATCACAAAATGATCTAAGTAAGGTTGGAATACTTTACTCATCAATGCTATAAAGGCCACCGGAGTATTCGTTAATCCAAAAGACATCACCAAAAACTCGAAGTGCCCATATCTAGTTCTGAATGCACTCTTTGGTGCATCAGCTTCTGCTATCTTTAATTGATAATACCCTAAACTCAAATCTAGTTTAATAAATAACTGAACTCCCTGTAACTGATCGAACAAATCATCTATTCTCGGTAAGGGATACTTGTTCTTCACTGTCACACGATTCAATTGCCTATAATCAATATATAATCTTAAGGTTCCATCCTTCTTCTTCATAAACAAAACTGGAGCTCCCTAAGGTGATACAATGGGTCTAATAAAACCCTTATCCAACAACTCTTGCAATTGAGTCTTAAGTTCCTTAAGTTCCACATATGCCATCCTATATGGAGGAATAGATATAAGAGCAGTACCTAGAACTAAGTTAATAGTGAACTCTATTTCGCTATCTGGAGGTAATTCTGATAATTCAGTAGGAAATACATCTAGGAAATCCTTAATGACAAGAATATCTTGTATTGTCTGCTCAATTCAGATATCGATCACAGGCTAAATAAGCCTCACATGCACTTCAAATCAGCCTAAAGGAACTCATTGATGAAATCATTCTGGCTAGCACTACTTGATTGACAACTCGAAATATAACCCTTGGTTGATTAGGAGATTCAAGAATAACTTCTTTAGTATAACAATTCATCACAACCCTATGAGCAGTAAGCCAGTCTATACCTAAAATGAGATCTATCTCTTTCAACTGCAATACTATCAAATTTGTTGGACCCCGATTTGTTTGAGGATTAATTTTATTATTTTTATTGTGATTAGGCTTTAATTATAATTTTTGTGGATATAATTTTTTTTTTAAGATTGAAGTTATTAAATGGAGAAAATTGAGATTAAATTTTGGAAGCATAGGGTGTAAATTGAAATTGGAAGAACATGTTCTTGTAGGGTTATTTTTGGAAGATCACTTAAGCTATTAAGAGTTAAGTCTTATA
>JAOTAY010020467.1:0-12493 GCA_025629805.1 Erythroxylum baracoense
CATTCACACAAAGCACATTTTCTATAAAACACATTTATTCACACTTAAACCGGGATATGTCATGAATGCATGTACAAACATTTACATGTGCAAAAATTCACTATTTGCCACTTATGTGTATATCTGAATGCATGAATATGTCAATGCACTTTAAACTATCCTAACCCGTTCCAAATTACCAATTTACCCTTCCCATAGGTGAGGGGATGTTACACAGGTGGTGAAGGCAGATGCTTTGATTATTGCAATAAGGTCCTGTCCCTACCCTTCAACTCATCCACCTCATTACGGAGCTAGCTTATGCACTCTATAAGCATCTCTACTATGCTCTCAAGCTGAAGGACTCTCTCATTTGATGCGAACCACCAACTAGATCTAGCTGTAGTGGATGTCAAGGATTGTGAATAACATGTGTTTGTAAATGAACTTAAGCCGAAAATCTTTCCACGGTAGTCCCTACCACCCACTGCATCAAGATATACCTTACTCTCATCAACAGTTTCAGAGTTCTGAGACCGTCGTTCAATGTTTTCTTATATTTGGTCCTATCATTATAATTGTTTATGTTAATAAATGATACATTTTAAGAATTAATATTAAAGTATAGATTTTACATACTTGAAGTTGTCTACATCGGGTGTTGACGAAGGTCACACCATTATGCTCTTGGTGTGAGTATGCAAAAAGCGCTGGCATGGTGTAGGCTTCTTACCCATAGACTTTTCCTGTATCAGAATAAATTGTTATAAGTGAACTTCAATTTACAAAAATTTTGATATAATTTCCCCTATTTTTATGATATTTACCCCTTATTAGACAAAAAAGTTTAACTCAACAATACAGTCATTAATGATATCAGACATTTATAACATTATTATTCTCCATAATACACAAATTTTCATTTTAAATTTCATACATCAAATCACATTAAAATCAAATTTCATACATCAAAGTACAAAAATTCGAATATAAGTGTAAAGCTTTGATAGTTACAAGTTGAAGCGCATGCTCCTGGTGTGTCAGAGATCCTTTGGTGTGTACGGATAGACTCTCTCCATCCAATCCTCCACGTCTATTGGCATAATTTCACTCTAAAATGGATATTGCCTAAAGTGATGCCCAATACTACTATTAACGACTCTATATTTTTTCAAATATCTATGGTGGCCGTACACCATTCTTGTGTATCGAAGCTAGAAAGTCTCTATAACATATACGAGCTCGCCTCTCCCATACATTATAAATTACAGCATCAAATTTTGAATCCCTAAAAAAAATTCTTTCTGAAAAAGAAAAACATACTATAATTACTTATAAACAACATTATTTATCTAATTAATGTATAAAATTAAATTAAATAAAAAATATTAAAGAATATATTGTGTGTACCTCAAACTCTTGATAATAAAAATCCTTCTCTCTACCATGTGAGGGAAACTCCAACTTCTCTCTCACCATCTTCTCATCACATTAAACCTAACCCAAGATCTGAGTCATTCTCCTTTCTTTCCTTCCATCCTCCATTTAGGTACCCTTGTCTATTATTTTCCTCTTCTTTTCCAGCATTATTCTTCCTTGGATGACTTGCAAAACAAAACATTAATAGATTAAATTGGAATCCAAAGCTAAAATGGAGTCTGATTTCCCACCATTACCCTCTACCACTCTACCAGCTAGTTCCCCAATTCTTCACTTTACTCCCTCATCCCCTACTCAACCTTCTACAACCCACTCCTTTTCTCCATCCCTCTCTATAAGTAATCCTCCCTCAACCTCTACCATTCCTCCTAAACCTTCTACCATATTTGTCAGTGAATTTCAACATCTTAAAGGGGCTAGAAAGACCTGTAAACAAGTTGTGGGTGACAATTATGATTCTTCTTTGATTTACAGTCCACCTATTGAGATTGAAGGAAAGTTAATGGTAGCTCCTAGTCTAGATATTCTGCAGGAAGGTGCTAGGACATGGGAAGCTGCTCTTGTTGGTTTTTTAATGTATAAAAGGCCTGCTTTTCTAGTGATACAAGCATAGACCAAGAGAAACTGGAAAGGGAGAGGGATAATGGAAGTTATGCTAATTAAGGAGGATAACTTAATCTTTACCTTCTCAAAATCAGAAGCTCAAAAGGTAATTGAAGAAGGCCCTTGGCACAACGCTCAACTTCCTTCGTTTCTTTAAAATTGACAACCAGGTATGGAATTAGAAAAATTAGATTGAAAAACATTCCTCTATGGTTGAATATCCACAACATTTATTTGGAATATTGGACAACTAAGGGTCTGAGTATGCTAGCCAGTTACTTGGGAAAACCAATCTGTATGGATGAAAACACTGCATTGAGGAAAAGGATTGGTTTTGCACGGTTATGTGTGAGTATTGATATTTCTAAGGAAATGAAAGATAACATCCCTATCCTAAGGTTGGCAAATGAACATTCTCTCAAAGAGGATAAAATTATGGTTACATACCAATGGAAACCTTCTCTAAAAGCACAAGGCAAAGAATGAAAACCTACAAAAGAGTTTTCACTCAGGGAGACTATTGGGAGGTGATGGGTATGGAAAAGATTAATTCAGAAGATAACAAAGATTAGGAGGAACTAAAGCAAGTTTCTGATAATAATGAAACGGTTCAAGTTGATAAGGATTCACTTAAAATGGGGAGAGTATTTAAGAGGAAAACAGTCCAAATTTCGTTCAACAAGGAGGATTTCTTTAGAATCCATCAAGTGACTTAAATAAGTTACTAAGGAATATAAGGGAGAATGAAATGGAAATTAGTGAAATTAATCCAAGCGAGAGAGTCCATGATATCCAACAAAATGAGCAAAACCAACTGAGGACTGAACTGCAAAGTGGAGTTACTCAAGAGGAACAATTTGAATAGGTTATCTATCGAAAAAGCAGTAGGAGTAGTAAGAAGGGCTCCAAAGGGAAAACCAATCTCTTATGTCCCTAATTGTTTGGAATGTAAGAGAAATAAACAACCCTTTTAAGCTTAATGTGGTAAGGGATTTTGTTCTAAAGGAAAAGTCGTTGTTATTTTATCTAGTGGAAACTAAAATTAAAGAAGCAAATATGAATAAACTAAGTTATTTAGGTAGCAAATGGAAGTTTCTCACAAACCACCAATGTCATGCCTATGGAAGGATTATTATTGTTTATGATGGTGATCTCTTAGAAGTGAAGGTAATGGAAACTAGTCAGTAACTTATCCACACAAAACTTACCTTCAAAATGGAAAACTCTTGTGCTTTAACAAGTTTTGTCTATGGTTTTAACACGGTGTTTTAAAGAAATGAACTTTGGAATCCTCTTCGAAGACTCAAGGCATCAATTAGTGTTCCATGGTTAGTTAGTGGGGATTTGAACACCACTCTTTTCAGATTAGAGGTGGAAGGCAACTGTAACCTGCTCAGCTATACTTCTAGTATGTTGAATTTCATATAGAAGGTAGAACTAACATATTTAAAATCTGAAGGTCATAGGTTTACTTGGTTCAATAAACAAAGCTCTATTTGGCACATCAAGAAAAAGTTGGATAGGGCTATGGTTAATGTCGAATGGTTAAATACTTTCTCAGGAAGCATAACCAAATTTCTAGATCTAGGAATTTTCGATCATACCCCTATAAAGGTTGATAACTTATTTACAACTACCATAATCCATCATCCATTCATATTCAACAATTTTCTTGTTAGTATGGAGGCCTTTTAAGAAGCAATTATGAAGGGTTCGGAGCAAGAGATCTATGGTTCTAAGCAATACATTTGCTTGCATAAACTCAAGGCTATTAAACAGGAATTGAAGATGCTAAATTTAAAGAGAGGTCAAAACTCCACAAAGGAGATAGATACAACAAGAAACAAGCCTTCAATAATTAAGAAATCTTTCACAGCTAACCCCATAGATTGTACTCTAGTTATAGCTGAAAAGGAAGCCCTTAAGACCTATTTACAAATGGTGGATAATCAATGTTCATTATTGAAGCAGAGAGCTAGAATTAATTGGATTAAGGCTAGAGACAGATGCACTAAGTTCTTCTTCAATTCAGTGTTAGCTCGAAGGAATGTAATCAAAATCACTTCCATAAAAACCGAAGCTAGTGGTATTGTGTTTGGACAAGATGGAATTGCAAAGGAAGCCATGAATTTTTATAAAAAGCTCCTAGGCTCAGATGGTTCCTTAGTAAGAATTGGAGGAGCCCTTAGGCATTTTGTTATAGTTAAAATCCCTGAATATGAGGCTTCTTTGTTAATTAAACCAGTTACAGATCAGGAAACAGAGATGGTAATTTTTAATATGAAGGGCTCTAAGGCTCCAAGACCAGATGGATTGAATGGGATTTTCTATTAAAAAACTTGGAGTAGCTTGGGCGATAGTTAAAGAGGCTTTGTAGGAATTTTTCTAAAATGGTTTCTTGCTTAAGGAGATCAATAAGACCATTTTTTGTTTGGTCCCTAAGAATTCCAACCCACCCACATAGAGTGAATTAAAACCTATATCTTGTACTAATTTCCTCTATAAGATCATTACTAAGATTTTGGCAAATGGGCTGAAGAAGGTTCTACACTTTCTCATCAGTGAGAATCAATGTGCTTTTATGTGTAGCAGGGATATTGGCGATAATATTTTTTTAGTGTAGGAGTTTTTAAAAGGGTATAATCGTAGAAGAAGTCCTCAAGACTGTCCTATTAAAGTGGATCTACAAAATGCTTTTGATAGTGTGAGCTGGAGGTTTCTGCTACAGACTATGGAGGTTATGAAATTTCCCCATAGGTTTATAAAGTGGATTTAACTGCCTCCTATGGAATTTTGATTAGTGGAAACCCCAAAAAGATGTTTAAAGGAAAAAAAAGGATTTAGGCAAGGGGATCCTCTTTCTCCTTACCTATTCCTAATTTGCATGGAGGTTCTTACCCTAATGATAAAGCACAACACTTCTAATGACCCCAGATTCAGATACCATTCCAAATGTAAGAAGCTTTCTCTAACTAGCTTATATTTTGCAGATGATCTTATTCTTCTAAGCAAGGCCAATATTCATTTAGTCTCCCTACTGATGAGTACCCTCAATACTTTTAAAGAGATGTTTGGACTAAGTATTAATCTTTATAAAGGTTATTTCATACTCTTCAGAAGTGTTACTCACCTTTCAGCTTCCTTATCACTAGGTACGGGTATGGAAGTCAAAGATCCTCCTCATTTATATTTGGGCATTCCTATCTTATCCAGGAGGCTAAAATATTGTGAATGTATCCTTTTAATAGAAAAAAATTCAGAAAAGATTGGGGTCTTAGACTAAAAGAGCCCTATCTTATAGAGGGAAACTTCAAATTTTAAAGTCGATAATTATGTCAATGAAAACTTACTGGTGTTCTTAATTATTCCTCTTCAAAGGACTTATTAAAATTGTTAAAAAAACTGATGAAGCAATTTCTATGGGGAAAAGGAAATGGTGAGAAAGGAATTGAAAAACTAAGTTGGAAGCATATCTGTCAATTGAGGGAGGCAGGTGGGTTAGGTTTGGAGTCAATTAGCAAGAGAAATAGCTTATGACCAAGAGAATTTGGAGAATCCTAAGTGATAAAGAATCTTTGTAGATCAAATGGATTCACATCTATATATTAAAAGGTGAGAGTCTTTGGAATCTAATAATCAAAGACAGATACTCTTGGTTCTTTAACTAAATTCTCAGATTGAGGGAAGAAGTTCAGCAGTACATAACTTGTCAAATCGAGGCAAGGGAAAGCATTTCTTTATGGTATGATAACTGGATAGTTCAAGGGGCTTTAATTCATAACCAGCTGGCAAGATCTTTATTGAGGAGGTTCCCTAAAAGAGCTAAGCTCCATGAAATAATTAGAAATGACAATTTGTTGCTATCCTTAGAGGAAATTAGACTTTTGCTAATTCCACAATATAAAAGCCTCAAGGAGAATGATATATACTTATGGGATGGGATTCCTGTTTCAGAAATTACTATAAGGGAAGCTAAAAAGTTGAGAGATGGAGCAGCTATAAGAGTAGGATGGTATTCCCTGATTTGGAGTAAGGTTCTTAGACCAAATGCTAGTTTTCTCCTTTGGCTAGCTATGTTGAGCATACTCATCACTTTGGATAGGTAAAAATTCCTATCCTCTTTTAAGATTTGTATTCTTTGTAACCTAGAGGATGAAACTAGGGATCATCTCTTCTTCGAGTGTGTTTTCTCCAAGAAATTTTGGGCTAAAATCTTTAGTCTATGTGGTCCTGATTTTAATTATTGTAGACTTACGGATATATTACTGGAGATACCTTATCTGCATATCTCTAAAATTGATAGGAATATTTTTATGGTCACTGTAGCTACATGTATTCAAGTAGTTTGGAATGAGAGGAATAATAGGAGGTTAAAGAGAGATATAACTCTCTACTCTCTCTTATAGAACTCTCTACCGCTAACATTAGGGAACAACTAATTACAAATCAGCTGGACCAATACTGTAGCAGAGGAATGTCTATCTCATGGAGAATATAGTCCTCGAAGTCTATTCCTAGATTATGATTCTCAATAAAGTGTTCATGCAGGCTGGGTTACTGAAAAGAAAAAAGTGCTCATGCATAATTTTTTTCTAGATTCAATTAGATTCTTCACCTACTCATGAAAGAAGGAGACTTTTGAAGAACAAGAACAGAAAAATAGGAAGATTCAGCACTTGAAGGAAACAGAATGGAATCAGATCTGATTCCTCTCCAGCTGAGTCTTGTATAAAGGTTCATTGCAGTCCCTTCAATTCCCTAATATTAAAATTAAGTTCGTTATTCTGTGTAGTTTCATATAATCATAAAAGCTAAAGTCTTATTGTTTTGAGTTGAGATGAGATCTCCTTTTGTGTGGAGAAACAAACAGTAGAAACCACAGTGTTGCCATCACAGAGCTATGCCTCCAGAGTGTCTTCTTCCTCCTTCCCAAATCGAGAAAGTGTATAAAGCTTCAAGAAAGAAGAGAGTCGTTATACCCTAATCGCTAAATGTCATCGCACATTTCGAGTTGATTACGCATTCTTGAGATCAAATCTCTCTTTGTGCGAAGAAACGAGCAGTAGATACTCAGTGTCGTCACCGCAAAGCCGCGCTTTGATAGTTATGCATTAGATCATGTTTTTCTAGGTAATTGGCATGTGTTTTCTTGCATAATAGTTAATTATTGTTGTAGTTTAGGATTCATTTTTTATGTTTTCATTTAGTTTGATTTCCATTGTTGTTCTTTTATGTTTGATGTTAATTTAAGGTAAGAATTGACTATTTCTATGTAGGAAGGAAGATGGAGCAACTTCGAGATTAAGCTAGAGATCAAAGAAGAGAAGAAAAAAGGAGTTTATCTGTGGAAAATTCCCACGATTGTTAGAATTATAATCCGAGTCATAATGCAGGGCTTCATTAAACTTAGGGTTTTTGGACTATTAAAGCATAATTAAGCATCCATCACTAAGGGGAGACAAAACCCTTCTACAGAAACATCATCCTTGAGTGAAGAACACAAGTTTGGAGCCTTGATGAGGGATTGAAGTCAAGGATTATCATCAAGATTAGGGAAAATCTCACATCAATATCCAAAATTCCATATTTTGGCAAAGAAGAGAATAAGTTCCTTTTATCCAATTTTCTATGTTTTTCTTCCTTTTATTCTTTATAAAATGATTTATTTGAATGTTGATGATGTTATGGAGACCATGAGTGGTTGATTGAGTTTTAGGGATTGCTTTTGAACTGTTTTGTTAAAACTCCTATTTTATTGAATTAAATAAAGTTGTCTTTGATGATTGTTAATTTTATTTGTTGTCTTGCAACAAATCGAGACAATAAGATTAATTGTGTAGGATTATACAATGAGAGTTAGCAGCCTATAGACATACAATCATCACATCAATTAATCAGTTAGAAGAGAGATCTCAGTGAATTCAATTGATCACCCATAGGATAGTTCAATGTTGAATTGGTAGAGTCCTTGGGTAGGTTAAGACATCGTCCAACTGATTCCCATTAATTCGATTATAGACAATTAATTATACCTTGAGAGAGGATAATTAATCCATTCTGAAATCTTAGGTGAGACACAATTCGATTAATAAAATAGGAGGGAGACAAAATAGGGAAAAAAAGTAATTTCTAGTCTTTAGATTCTTGAGTTTCGATTTTTCTGCATATTGGTATTGCTCAGTGTTCGTTATTAGTCTTTTAATTTTAATTTTATTTTTCAGATTAATTGCATTAAACAATTTTGTTTATTAAACAAAGTTTTGTATGAATTAAGTGGTGTCTGGGAATCAATCCCTGTGGGATATCTGCTCTTTTTAACTACAAGTCACGGTCCATTCACTTGCAGTTTTTAAACATAAAACGAGTAGATTATTTTTACCATCAACAAGTTTTTGGCCTCGTTGCTGGGGATTGATTCTTTAGCATCTTGGTTAATTTAGATTTCTTTGATTTAAGAATTTTCATACTTTTCCTTGTGTAATTGCAGGTGCATAAACACAAGAAATACGCAAAGAATTAAAGAAGTTAGTGGAAACAAATTTTCCAACATCAAGAGACACGAAAGAGAGTTGAGAAGGGCAAAGCCCTTGAACTTTTCGCAACAAGATATGGCTGAAGAAGGAGAGCAAGGAGGACCAGAGGGGACTCTGATGGATTTCATAAGGCTAAGATTTAGTCCTCAAGGAGTGGCGAGACCAGTGATTCAAGCGATTAATATCGAAATAAAGCTGGTGCTCTTCAACATTCTACAAAATAGTGTGCAATTTTACAGGCTGTCCAACGAGGATCCGAACGCCCACATCACAAACTTTCTGGAAATCTGTGACACATTCTGATTCAATGGAATGTTTAACAATGCGGTTGAGCTGAGACTATTTTCTTTTACATTGAAAGATAGAGCTAAAGCATGGTACAACTCGCTAAATTCAGGCCAGATTACGACTTGGGAGCAACCTGCCCAAGCATTCCTCACCAAGTATTTCCCGCTGACAAAGACGACAAGGATTATCAAGGAGATTACAAATTTCCAGCAGAACAATAAGGAATCTCTCTATGAAGCTTAGAAGAGATTTAAAGAACTTCAGAGAAGCTATCCTCATCACAACCTTCCGAGAGAATTCCTGCTTCAGATGTTCTACAATGGAGTGAATCTGAGTATAAGAGGAACCATCGATGTAGTAGCTAGAGGTTCATTAATGAGGAAGATGGTGGAAGCAGCTCATGATCTTTTGGAATAGTTGACGAGCAATAGCTGAATTTTTTCGAGCGAGAGGAGAAGACAGTGGTAGAAGGAATAAAATGTATGATACCCATTAACTCTGTTCCTGCTTTAAAGGCTCAGATCATAGCTCTTACAAAGTAGCTGAACAACATGCAAAGAGCATCCTCCTCGACAGTGAAGGCAATGCAAGTTCAATGTGAGTTATGCGGGTAGAACAATCACAGCTTAGCGGAGGGTTTCCTATTGGGAGCCGGTGGTACTAAACAGGTAAGTTACAGGGGCTAGCCACAGTGAGATAATACCCATACTCTAATACTTACAATCTGGGATGGAAAAACCATCATAATTTCTCTTAGAGTAATAACAATGCGAGTGGCCAAGCGAGACCAAACGGACCTTCGGGATTCCAACAAAATTGAATTGGAGTGATGGAGAGTAAGATGGACAAGATGATGGAAGTGTTAGGGTCCAAACTGGCAACTTGAGAGGAGAATCAGATGAGGATGTTTGCTAGCTAGGAAGAAAGTCAGAAGAGGATCGAAGCGAAATTCAATCAAATCGTGAAGCATCATGCCTCATCAATTTATAACTTAGAGGTTTAGGTAGGTCTACTCACCAATGATTTATCTTTGAGAAATGAAAGTAGTCTATTGAGCAACACCGAGGTCAACAAAGGAAAGAATCATGACCCTCACTCAGATAAAGAAAAAGGAAAGTGAACATGAGGAGAAAGATAAAGTCAAGAGAGAAGGACAAACAGCTTCTAAGTGAATTAGTAAGCAAGCTGATCAGGGAACTTCAACTTAGACTTTCATATCAGATTTTTGCCCAGTGGAAGTCATCTTCAAAAGGAGCAGTGAGGACTTCTAAGGAGGTTGAGCTAAGCAAGAAGACAAATATAATAAATCAACTTCAAACAAAGCTCATGTTAAGGGAACCAGTAAAGAAAGAGGTCATCGAGCATATACCAGAAGGAAGTCCACATAAAATTTAAAAGAAAGAAGACCCAGGGGATTTCTTCATTCCGTGCAGTATAAATGGGATCGAGATATCTATGGCATTTATGAATTTGGAAGCTAGTATAAACATGATGCCCTATACATTTAGTCAGAAGTTGGGTTTAAGAGAGCCAAAACCCACTAAAATATTGGTGAAAATGACCGACAAAATAGTGCATCAGCCGAAAGGGATCATCAAGAACGTGCAGATATAGATTGATAAATTTATCTTCCCTGTGGATTTCTACATATTGGATATTGGAGAAGATGCATAAAAACCAATGATTCTTGGGCGACCATTCTTAGCTACTTCTCGTTCAATAATTGATGTGGATGGGGGAGAATTAACACTGAGAGTTGGAAAGGAAAGGAGAAATTGACTTTCAAGGTATCCAAAAAAGGCTATCGTTCTCCTTTACCCCCAACGGATATCAAGGAATCAGAACTCCAAATAGATGGGAAGATATCGAAAACCCTGGGAAGGCATCCAGGAAGAAACGATCGCGTACCAACCCGGTATGGCTCATATACAGAGTTTAAGATCAGCTTCAGCATGACCGTCATACCAGCCATTTGAACCACCTTAAGCAAAACAGAAAGTCGACCTACAGATGGTAAAAGAATAATTGTATGGGAGGCAACCCATGGAATTCTACTCCCTTCTAATTGTTTTTGCTTATTCATTGGTGTGGTTCTTTAGTTATAAGCATGCTTGAATTGAGTTTTATTGATGTTCAATTTGGTTTTTGTTTGAATTTCAACGTGTTTTCTTTTCAAAATTCTTGATGATAATATTAACTTGATGCATTTGTAAGTTGATGGATCATGGAGAACTAATATTAATCTTGGAAAAAGGTTTGGAGTCATGAGAATCACCTCTTCCCACATTCGTAGGAATTGGATTGATTCCCACAATTGTGGGAATTCTTTCAAGAAAGTTTCTGGAGAGAAATCCCACAATCGTGAAAAATGAGGTGATTCCCATGATCATGGGAATTGTGATGGGAATTCCATCTGGAGGGAAATTTAACTTTCCCTCCCCTTTTTTTCTTTCACCCATTCTTCAAAATTTCACTCCCTCTCTCTCTAACCCACGAAATTCTCTCATCCCACTCTCTAAAACTCTTCATTTTTCTCTAGATTCTTGGTATTTTCTTCAACTCTTTTCATTAATCTTACAATCCTTTCATCTTTTCATGCATTAATCATTCATAAACACAAGGATTTGGGTAAGATTTTGCTCTATCTCTCTCTAAAACTCAAATTGACTCATCTTTCTCTTATTTTTGTAGGTTTTCTTCTTACATTGGCAACAAGGAAGATGATGGATCGGAAATCGACCGAACTGATCGATGAATTGTGCTGTGAAGTCTCCAGTGAAGATAAACGAGATTTAGCGGCAGCTTACCATTCTCCATTTCCAATTTACTCGGAGGAAGAAGGTATGCATTTCCACAATCTTAGGGAAAAAGAACTAGTCACTCCTAGGTATTTTGATTTTGAATTGTTAGAAACCATAGGAGTGAGGTAGAAAATAGAACAATTAGCTGCAAACATAGGTTGTAATAGGTTTGTTCTGTGTGATTTACCTATTCACCCTATGATGACCGTAAAGTTTTTCACCACAGTCCGATATAATATTAAAATGGACGTTTTTTGGTTTAGGTTATTGGATACTATTTATAAATTGGATTATACTGTCATGCATGGTCTTTTAGATTTACCAAACACTAAAGTTTTAGATGACCACGATGATTTTTATTTGGATGATTATTGGAAAACTCTAACTGCGGAAGAAAACTTTGACTCTAAGAATGCACCAAATTCTTTAATTCGTAGTGCCCAGCATTTGCTTTTACATAAGTTTATGTGCTTAACTGTGTTCAATAAACTGAAAGTAACAAATGCTTGGTCAAATAACTTTTCTTTTTGTGGTGCATGGATCGAAAAGTTAAAATTAACACGTCTTTTAGAATTTTTCGATCAATAGTGAGTGTGGTAAATAAAAAGAGTTCATATTTTGGAATGTCTCATATTGTTACTGCTTTAGCTTGGTTTTATAACCTTTATGTGGGGGAGATGCGTACAACTCCACACGATATGTTTGACATATCATATTTGAGACGTTCTGAGATTTTAAAGTTCCATTTTATGGAACTCCGAAATCCTCAGACGTGCACTATAGTGAGGACTAAGAGGGGCACCATTACAGTCACTTCCCGACCCTCCATATCCCGAGCAGTCTCAGAAC
>JAOTAY010020468.1:0-12491 GCA_025629805.1 Erythroxylum baracoense
AAACATTACAACAATCATAAGGGGCATTTTATCGAACACTTCATAGGCAATATGTATAATCTCTAACTAATCACAAAGTAAATGCTTTTTTCCATTATTTACCAACAATAATACATGTAAACAACAAATCAACCAACAATGACACAAAAAATGGCATACAACAACAATAATCACACAAAAATTGACCACCCAGAACACCCACAGTTCATATATAAAAGTTGCATTTTTTGGAGAAAAAAATACACCCAATAGAGAGCTTACCAGAAAACAACATACGATGGGCCAGAAAATGTTCAGAAAATGACGGTGGAAGCAAGGATAATCGCCCAAAACTAGACGATGGTGACAGAGGAGAGGAGAAGAAAATAGGGGGGTATTTGTTACGTTAAAGACAAAGAATAAAACCAAACGATGTCGTTTTATTTATTAACCAGTCGACAATTACTAACAGAAACTAAATTCTGTCGGTATTTAAATTCATCAAATATATAACCGCAATGTCTTGCCGCTTAATTTTACGACGGAACATATTGTCTGTCGGTAAACTAGATATCAATTTAATGAGGGACGCTATTCTGTCGGTAAATAACAAACGCTGGGCCAAACTCACCGTCGGAATAGTTTTCGTTGGTAAAATTTTGAAGCTATTTAATTGCGGGAAGCATTCCCATAATTTTTATTGACAGGAATGGTTACGTCATTACTATATGTCGTTGGAAATTTTGCTCGAAATTCCTTCCCTCCACTTTTACCGACGACAATTGTTTTTGTCGCTATATCTAAACTTTGACGACGTATGTACCGACGGTCTTTTGTTTTCCGTCAATAAATAGCTACAGTTTTTATTCTATCGGTAAATTTTTCGACTCTAATTTATGATTTTCTTGAAGTGTTAGAAGAAAAGAAAAGCACAGAAAATTGAACAAAGGAAACTTTTTCTCTTTTTTGCCAAAATTTGGAATTTTTGATGTTGATGTGCTAATTTCCCTAATCTTGATGATAATCTTTAAATCTTCACCTTCCTTAAGGCTCAAATCTTGTATTCTTCACTCAAGGAGGCTCTTTCTACAGAATGGTTTCGTCTCTCGTAATCATGGAGGCTTAATTCTATTTTAATAGACCATAAACCCTAAAGTTAATGAAGCCTCGCATAATATCTCTGATTACAATAATTAACATGATTCCTATGATTGTGGGAATTTGCAACAGAGAGTTCCCTTCTCTTTTCTCCTTTTTGATCTGTAGCTTAATCTCCAACTAGCTTAATCTTCCTTCCTACAAAAAAAAAACCAATTCTTACCCTAAATTAACATCAAACATAAAAGAACAACAATGAAAATCAAACTAAATGAAAACATACAAAAATGAGTCCTAAATTACAACAATAATCAATAATTATGCAAGAAACACATGGAAATTACTTAGGAAAACATAGACTAATGCGCAACTATCAACCATCTAGAATCGATACCTTGTAAACACATAAATGACTAGATTAGCATTAATAATAGGTAAAATCCCCTCTTTCATAACTAGAGTAACTCTCTTGACGGATTTCTATTGTGACCTGTGTAACTGCTCAGTTTAATTATATTTTGTTGAAATTTTCTCTTTACAATTCTTGAATCAAATTCTCATATTTATTTCTGTGTTCACTTGTGAAGTTTCTATTTCTTTTTATTGTTTTTTTAGCATTAGATGAATTAGGATTAGGCTAGTACCCTTCTCGTAGGATCGACACCTCTTATACTACAGTTGCAACCCATGCACTTGCGGTATTTGAGGGCCTATAAATTTTAAAGCTCGACCAACACGATCATACTGTAATTGCTTAGTAATTAGTATTTCGTGTTTGATTCTTAATTTGATTGATTAAATTAAATTCTCATTTTTAGTTTCATTACATCTTAGATTTTTGTTGTTATTTCTGGCCTTAGATTTTAGAATTAAATTAACTCCCTCTTCGTGGGATCGACATCTTTGGTATTATTTTAATAAACTGTGCACTTGTAGATTATCAAGGGTTATTATTAAAACTTACACACAATAAACATCTGATCAAGTTTTTGGCACTGTTTTTAGGGAGACAATTGGTTTAATTATGTAGTTTAAGGCGTTTAGCTAGTTTTTTTATTTTCTGTTCTTTCTTTATTTGTATTTCTAAATTCATGCTCTTGCATGAACACAAGAGCCATGACAAGTTTGAGACATGTAGCTGAAACTTTAGAATTAGATATCACTTGATTAGAACGATTGATTAGGAAAGCTTAGTGTAAAGAAGAAGAAATATCAAAAGCAATAATGGCCAAGGAATTTTGGCAAGATTTGGATCACGAAGTGAACCAAGGACGTCAACAAAGAACCCTTATGGATTTCATGAGACTAGGGTTCAATTTAACTAACCAAGGCGTAGCTAGGCCACCTGTACTAGCAGCCCCTTTTGAAATTTAACCAACCCTTCTAAACATGCTTCAATAGAATGTGCAATACTATGGACTAACGAATAAATGTCCTAATGCAGATATAGTAAATTTCTTTGACATCTGTGATACCTTTTGGTATAATCAAATGTCAGAGGATGTGGTAAGAATTATGCTTTTCCCTTTTACCTTAAGAGATAGAGCAAAGGCCTAGTACCACTCCCTCAACCAAGCCAATATCACTACTTAGGATTAACTAGTTCTTGCCTTTTACCATCTTCCAGCAAAGTGACGGGGAATTAATCTATGAAGTGTGAGAATTATGCAAAGACTTGCAACGACAATGCCCACGCCATAGCTTATCTAAGGAGTTTTTATTACAAACATTCTATAATGGAGTAACCTTATATATGAAAGGCACGATTGATGCAGCTTCAGGAGGATCATTGAGGAGAATGATGGTAGATGAAGTAAAAGAGTTGATAGAGGAGATGTCGAGTAATAGTTGCCTATGGACGAACAAGCAGGGTACATAAACCATTACTTTTTATGAACAGAAAGGAATTGTAGCTGTTGATCAAATGATGGAGATGCAGGAAAAAATTGACAACTTAACTTGACAGCTCAACAACATGAAGGCTTCATCCTCAGCTTTGGTAAAAGTTGTGCAACTAAAGTGTGAACTCTGTGGACAGATGGACCATGATATGGTGGACTGCTTCTTGATAAAGGATAGTGATCTGGAGCAGGTTAATTATATAAGAGCTCAATATGGACGAGGAGGGGGAAACAATCCCTACTCCAACATATACAACCCTGGGTGGAAGAATCACCCTAACTTCTCATGGATGAACAATGTTAGAGGACAGTTTAGACCTCAAGGACAACTATGATTTCAACAAGATAAACCAAGCTCAATGGAATCCAAGTTGGATAAGATTTTAGATAAAATTGGAGGCATGGAGGATGGACATAGGAGGCTTTAAAGCAAGTTGGAGCAAGTCACTAAGAACCACACCTCTTTAATACACAATCTGTAGGTCCAAGTAGGTTAACTAGTAGAGGTGATTTCTACCATGAATGTAGGAGCCCTTGCAAGCAATACCAAATTTAACCTAATGGAACAAATCATGTCCATTACTTAGATCCAATAAAATAAACTTGAACATACAAAAGAAGATGGAGACAATGAAGAAGGACAAGCAATTATGGAATTCCTTCCAAGAGAGCTCGTAGTTAAGCCAATCGAGGAACCTCAACCTGAAATTTGTACCCTATTCTAGCTCAGCAGAAGTCAATTTCAAATAAGAAAAAAAGGAATTTTGAGGAGTTTGAATTACACAAGGTTGAGGACATAGCAGAACAACTACAACCGAGACTCATACTGAAGGAATCAATCAAGAAGAAGGTTAAGGAGTGCACAGTAGAAGAAAACCCTAATATAGCACAGAAGAAATAGGATCCGGGGGATTTTTACATTCCTTGCAGTATCAATGGAGTCAAAATAGACAAGGCATACGTAGATTTAGGAGCAAGTATTAATATGATGCCTTATACCTTTAGTAAAAAATTATGGTTATAAGAGTTAGAACCCATAAAGATGTTAGTGAAGACAGCGGATAGAATAGTTCATCAATCGAAGGGTATTATTAAGGATGTGCAAGTACAGATTGATATTTTTACCTTCCCTACAAACTTCTTTGTATTGGATATTAGAGAAGATATGGAAACCCCTATAGTTCTTGAACGACCATTATTGGCTATAGCCCGCTCCATAACTAAAGAATGACAATAGTTCTCCCTTACTCCTAGTTAACATAAAAGAAATCGACCTCGAGGACAATGGGAAAATATCGAAGATCCTGGGATGCATTTAGAAAGAAACGATCGTAGAGGACAAAGTGGAGGAAGGTGACACAGAAGGAAGGTGGAACCCAGGGCATTATAGCTCATGTGCAAATGGTAAGATCGATGAGTACACTATCGTTGCACTATTCATTTAAACCATCTTGAGCCCCAAAAGAGCATTGAGCTATTGACATTAAAAGAAGCACTACAAGGGAGGCAACCCATGGCTTGTTAATTCCATTTTGTTTCCTTTGACTTTTAGATAGTTTGAATTCTGTAGTTAGGTTATTTCGTTTACAAATAAGGTCGAGAAGGCATAGAACTTCGACATGAGTTAGATGATTGAGGAAGTAAGCAAAGAGATGTGAAAAGAGCTATAAAGAGTTAGGAAGTGATCTCAGGAATGTGTAGGACAAAAGATGAAAAAAATCAGAAATTGGCAGCAGGGTGAAATTGTCCACACAAATTTTAGCTAATTGTTTACCATTTTACCCTTCCTTCACTTATATATTCATGTCACACTTCATTTTTTGACTCACTTTCATTTTAACTTTATCTTTCTAAGTTAGAATCTCCAAACACTCTCTCTTCTCTCTAACTAAATTCCAAATTTTCACTTTATTTCAACTTCCAGTTACTTGCAATTTAGTATGCTATGCATCAAGCAGCGAGCAAAGCGCAACCAATCATCGGGTCAAAATCAAGTCTTAGGCTAAAGACGAAGGAACAATATGGCAAACTTTGAAGCACCCTTCCTAATCTGAACAGAGGAGGAAGTTATTCATTTCCAATCATTTAATGATAAACAAATAGTAGTCCTGAAATATTTTGATTTTGATACACTTGATAAGCTAGAATTGCGAGATAGGGTAGAAACTCTAGAATAAAGATTTCAGTTGGTGAAGTTTATATACTTCCAATATCCTGTCTACTAGGAGTTCACTCTCAAAATCTTGACTTCCCTTTATTACAAACCTAGTAACCCCAAGGAAATGTAGTTTAGGTTACTAGGAGGAGCTTATAAGCTAAACGTTGAAATTTTGTGTGATATTTGTGGGTTCCCCGAATCTTCCATTATTGATCAGCACGATGGTTTTCATGCTTCTAGCTATTAGAATGAGCTTACTAGGTTAGAGAGATTCGACATTAAAAATGAACACAACAACATTATAGGCATCTATGAGCACTTTTTATTGTATAAATTCATGTGTTAAATGATTTTTGACAAATAAAAAACCAATGAGTGCTCAATAAAAGGACTTTTTTTGTTGTGGTGCATGGATTAAAGCATCCCAGTGCACCTCCACACATGTACTGAATGTTATTATTGCAACTCTACGTAAGAGGAGCAATAATTTAGTTACGGGGTACTTGGTTTCTACCATTGCTGAGTACTATGAAGTGGATGGTAGTAGCCTAACCATCTACCTCCCTGATTTTCTATATCACCATCATTTGTGGCGTGCTGAAATTCTTAAGTCCTATAACTTGGAACTTTGGGACATTAATCAAAAGACTCATGTGAAGATCAGGGCTACTTAGGCGAGTTTGAGCACAATGCCTATAGCACCTCACTCTCGCAAGACACGTACCTGACATCCTGAATGATGTCCAGGTACATACCCCGCAAGGGTGGCATGCTAGAACAGTCAAACACTCGCAACTCGACGAAAATTTTTCAAATTTATCATGCACATATGAGGAAGTCAGTAATCAAATTCGAGCCCATTCTTTTCTTTCGTAACATCAAAATCACATTTATTATTATTACACTCAACATCAATCTCATTTACAGACCTTTCCACTATGGAAAGTTATTACAAAACAGGAATATTCAAATATACATGTTACAATAATTGCAGAAGACTCAATTTCATACAAAAATAAGAAAATACTAATGCAGACGCGAACTAATCCCAACCTCTTTCTCTTACTTAAATGGACTGGCTATACTCTAATTTGTCTAACTAGAGTGACTCTTCTGAGCCTGAAAAATATTGCAAAATTTGGGTAAGTTTTGCAAACTCAATGAGTGACCATACTCGACGACTCACTCGATCACATAACACACACAATTCATATAATCATATAATTCACATCATTTCATTGATAATCATAATCATCACATACCACTTGGTATTCATTTAAAATTTCACATTCAACACATATCACATTCAGAAATCAGTCAACTATTTAAACTATACCTATCATATGCATATGCAGTACTCATGAGACTCACTTTCTTTTATTATTGTTGTGACTGAGTGTCTCTTTTACTTCTAGCCCATATCCCTTAATGGATACCGAGTTGCATCGAATAATGTCCCATATCCCTTAGTGGATGCCAGGTACAAGCACAACTAAGCCAAAGGCTCTTATCACGTTTTGAGCTTTAAGCTCTTTTTAACATTCTAAGCTTTAAGCTCTTTTTCGGTGGCTACTCCGGTCACAACAGCCTTTATGTTTCATGCATTCATGTAATGAAATTCATCCCATATATTCAGTCAATTAAAAGTGCTTATAATCCCATAATCATATTCTCCTTCACATGTTATCGGACCTTAGTCTGACAGTCAACATTTATGTTGTGAATACACATATTTCATTCATATACATATTCACATTTTTCTTCAGAACTTGGTCTGGCATTCAACATTTAAGTTGAAAAAACACATATTTCATCAAATTCACATACAATGAGCACTTCCAATGTTCTCACATTTATCAAACTCCTGGGATCATTAATTTCTAGAATTATCTCAATCATATTCACATCAGTAATAATTTAATACAGAAACTGAAAACAAAACAAACAATGAAATGAGACCATCTAGGATGACTCACAGTACGGTCCAGATTAGCATTTGCTTCCAAGATCTGGAAACATTTGGATGTGGACATTTTATCCTGCACATCAATATTATGTAATACACACGTTGCACACACATTAATAATTTGCACAAATCTTAAGTATTCATTTATGCACAAATGTGTATATAAATTATGTACAATGCATGCTCAATGACAATTCTTAGGTATCTTTCCATTATTCTCTCCACATAATTATTCATATTTCAAACTCATATAAGTATCATTTATACTTATGGTTTATACCTTAATAAAACCATAATAATTAAAATTCATAACTCATTTCTTCAGTTCAGATTTTTCCTAAGACACACTTTTGGGTCAACTTTCTATGATCCATCTAATAATGAAAGAGAAGAAATTCGAGGATAATTTCTTCTATAAAATTGTTCTTCTATCTCTTAAGTATCTAATGACACTAACATCATTCAATTCGGTTCAGTATCCCAAAAGTTATACTCCAAATAAATTTAGACTGTTCTTAAACTGTAACAGTGCCCTGCACTCAACTTCAGTCCAAAATTTAAAATTTCTAGAGACAGAATTAAAATTCTATTTCTTCATAAACATTGTATCCCTATGTCTCTAGTTTACTCCAAATCAAGAATCACTCCATTCGGATAACTACAGAACAAGTTATGATCAAACTACCGAAGCATGTTTAAGCTGTGCAGAAAAGTTGGCCGCGACGAAAGGCAGGAGTTGGCCACGGCGAACTTTTCTCGAGAGGAATCCTCATAAAATCTTGGAAGTTGGCCACGACGAACCAGGAAGTTGGCTGCGGTGAACCGTTCCTTAGAGCAATTGTGCAAGTTGGCCACGGTGAACCAAAGAGTTGGTTGTGGCGAACTTTCACAGAAAGCAGTAAACTGAACTCATTTTCTAGCACATATTTAACTACAATATCGCTCTACTTTGTCTCACACTATCATCCTATTTCTTCTCATTTTTTGAATAACATTAAATCACTACTATTTAGAGCATGATCTCTTATTTTTTCACAACAGCCATGTTAAAACACATATATGAAAACCCATGATCAACAATCTCAATTTATTCATCATAAATGCTTTATTAAACACCAACCCATAAAGATCAACATGGAACTTACTTGATTTAGCTCCAAGATTCTTCAAACTCTTCAAGATCTCTCTCCTTCTCTTACACGTATGTCATCAATAAAAGGTTGTAGGGTTAGGTCTTTAGTGACAAAATGAAGAAGAGAACAAATCTTGGAGAAGCAAGGTGAAAGAGCTAGACCAAAAACCAACATGGTGAGGGTGAGAGTGAGTTTCATGAGTGAAGAAGAGAAAGGTGAAGAAAAAGAAGAAAGAGAGAAATGAAGCATATTTTATGAATGAGTAAGTAAAAGGCCATGGAATGGTCTTTAATTGGGTAAAATAATAGTAAGTGATGAGGGTAGTGACACTTGTCACAATCCTATGGTCCCACTTTTGGTCTTTTAATCTACTTGTTCATTTGTCTACAATTTTCAACTCTTAATTTTCAATGTCATAAGTCATTAAATCTTGATGTCACATATTAAAATTTCTACTACCATTTGACATTTATTTCTACCACTATTTATCAATTGTTCTGCCACTTGGTATTTTTCATAGTCCAAAATACCCTTAAATTCAAGAGAATTTCCAAATTTTCACCACAATTATGATTCACTATGTATACACTCGAACTCAATTTTTAACACATATATTTCACAATTCTCAATATAATCACATTTATAACTCAATTATACCCCGAATATGTCAATGAATGCATGTGTAGGCATTTTAATGCGAAAATCAATATTCACATGTGTGTGTATGCTATCATTACGCATGAGCATGAAATGCAATTTTCTAATCTCTTAGTGTTATTTCTTAATTAGAGAAATATACAATTCTAACCCTTAGTATGGAAACAGGATGTTACATTTCTTCCCCTTAATAAATTTCGTCCTCGCAATTCTTATCTGATTGATCAGAAAGGCAGGGGTATTGGCCATAGTCGATAGAGTTCCTAGGTCTTTCCATCACTTATTTAGTCATTCACTATCTTAACTAGTTTCTCAATATATCTCAAATTACTCATAATTTCACTTCAAATATCGATAACACATACGTTAGATCGTAACAATATTTCCTAAACATAACCATGTAATACTGTGTGAATTTGTAACATCTTTTATTGATAATACTAACTCGTAAGTCAATGGTCCTACCCTTAATAACTTCATATGGACCAATACAATTTGAGCTTAGTTCATTCTTTTTCCTAATTTGAGCACACCTTTTTCTCAATCTAAGCACACTTTGCTTAGAGACATTTCATCTTTCACTTGATAATTCACATCTCTTTAGTGTTAATACACTTAACTCATATGTCCATCTCACTATATTCCATATGTCCGGTGTTGATCCACCTTACTCATTCATCTTTCTTGAATCACTTAATTTCTAACACATCTCCAATCAATTCTAGCCTTCAACTATTTTCGACCTTATTCATCCAAATATAAAGGCAGATGACTCTTTCTGTCATATAACATCACATATGGTATTCTAATGATATCACTGTGATAATGATTGTTATGCTGAAAGTCAATTAAAACTATACATTGACCTCATATTTCTATGAACTCTAAAATTTAAGCTTTAAGCATATCTCCAATAGTTACGACTATTGGCAACTCATATATGCAGTCACTTGCTTCTACATCCTTAGCCATTAAGTACTAGTTCGTCGTATTCCTACTAGGATGTATAGCCTAGGTTTTTCTTAGTACTTTCTCTAATAATCTCTTTGCTCAATCATCTTTATCGGGTACACATACTTCTTATTTCAATCACAAGTATCATTTTCAATTCAAGCTCAAAATTCATATTTAGTTTTAATTCCTCAGTAAGATCCACAATTCTGGATCCTCACTTCGGGCTTTGTCAATCTTCTCATGTGAAACTGATCTTAAATTTCAATGAAGCCAATACTACTTCATTTTGCCCTAAAATTTAACTCGACCTTCTATTCTCTTTATTGCATTAGGTTTGGTAACCTCAATATCTGAATTTGTGCAGTTCTGTTATTGAATTTCATGTTCAAGCATTAGATACAACACTATTGTTACCGGATAATACTAATTTGTACCATCATAATCTTTCAGTAATTCTATTCATTGTCTCTGTCTTATATTCAATTCTTTCAAACTCAATAAATACCTCAAACTTTAATGATCTGTACATTTATATATGTCCAAAATGTTTCACTGTACATATTATGTCTCCAAGCACTAAAGCAATCATTTTTGCAGCATATTCAAAATCTTGTATCAAATAATCAACTCATGAGACTTGAATTGTCTCAATGGATAAAAAATCACTTTATTATGCTGCATTAAATTGCATTTGAATCCCTGGTATGAGATATCGTTATATACTTCAAAATCTCCTAATCCACACGATATAATTAACATCGATCTTATAATTCCTCAATAGTCTCTTTACATTAGTCACTTATATGATTTACATATTTTTTTCATTAGACATTTTTGTCAAAGGACTAAGATCAATAAAAATTCCTTAACAATCTCTGGTGGTATCCAATATACAGCTAGTTCTAGAGAACTCCAAATCTCTTATACATATGCCTTGGAATTTCTCACTTCATTATTACCTCAATTTTCTTTGGGTCTCTCAATATGCCATGTTTAGACATTATACGACCCAACATTTGATTTGATAAAGCTAAGATTCACTCTTGTTAAACTTGGCATCTAATTATTTCTACCTTTATGATATGTAAGATTTACCTTAAGTATTCAAAATATTCTTCTCAACCTTTTGAATACATTCAATATATCCTCTATGATTATAGTCACTAATCAATCCCATTTTGCTTGGATCACTTAAATCTTTAACACCATAATACTGTCAAAGGCATTTGTTAACTCAACCAGATATAGCCAAAACTCAATGTGTTCATAATTAGTTCTCGTAATTCCCTTAAGTAACTAATTCCTCAATGAGGTAATATTATCTCATGTTATTTTTGGTTTTCCCCGTAGACTTCTTTTCTTAAATGATTTTCTCCAGTCATTTTATTTCCTCTGATTTCTAATTGACTTATTCTAATTTCTATTCATTCATACTAGTTTCTTCACTCATTTCAATTTATTTACAATCTTAACTTCCTGTGTTGAAAGCACATTCATCAGATCTAATTTGTATCTCCTGTACATATTTGCAGAGAATTTTATGTGGATCTATATTCTCCTCACACTAACAAGAATGTTGCCTCAAATCCAAAAATCCATTCACATAGTTGGATACTTTACATCAAACAAAATGCATATGCTCCTAGTAGCATATTCTACCTCTTAAGCTTGAGTCTCAGTTAGAAATGGGACTCCAATATTCACTTTTGACTCATTGTAGATTCATTTCTGATTTGTTCCTTCATTAATCATTTTAAAATAAACTATCTGGTCTACTTAACCTAATTTGGTGAAATTCTTCTTCTAAGGAAGAATTCATGCTACATTCATCTATATTGTTCATATAATCCTTATCAATCAACTATTATCATCATTACATTATCAGTCATTCTTAATATCTCAAGAAGACCAATTTCTTTTGTTCTTACTAGGTCATAATGTTCTAGTCACCAATTCTTGATGAAGTAGTAGACATGATTATTGTCACATACACTTAAGTGTGTATCATCAAGGTCATTCCATTCTATCCCGAGATTTATTTCTGACAATTCTACAATTTATATATAGTACACTAATGATCCTTGATTTCAATTGATCCTAGACAATATTTCTCTCTTTATTCTTGCCCACAATCGAGGTATCTCTGCCACGATCATGACAGAAACCTAATTTTGTTCAGGCCACCATCGTGCCCTGCACTTTCTTCCTCGCAATAACATACATATTAACATCAATTCTGCCCCAATTTTTCTAAAATTTACCTTTTCTGATGCTACCTCATTTCATAATGAGTCATCCACCATATTGAGTGCATCAACTCTTCTTATTTGATTTGTCATCTTTTTCTTTATCTCAATCATACATAAAATCCTATCTTATATACATTTCTAACTTTCTCCTTACTACACATCATTCGTCTCATGAAAATTCATTTATGTCTATTTCATTCCCCTTTTATTCCTTCCTCATTTCTATTTCATTTCCTATTGTCGTTCATTTTATCTTCCATATGTATATCCTCGATCCATTCAGAATTATAGATACATAATCATCATGAAATTCTGATCTCAATATCACAAACATATTCTTATGCTAAATCATAACTCTTATCACATTTATCTGACATTCATTTCAAGTCCAAGTTT
>JAOTAY010020469.1:0-12487 GCA_025629805.1 Erythroxylum baracoense
CTAATTTCTATTCATGCTTGCTAAATTAATGACTAAATTCTAAGAAAATAAATCAATGAATAAATAGATAAATAAATCAAATAAAAGAAATAAATAAAAAATAAAAATTGGGGTCTAACAGGTTATGCAAGTACCTATAATTAAACTGAAGTAATTACCGAAGCATCTTAAATATGTATTTTTAGGAGAAGGAGAAACACTTTCAGTAATCATATTAAGGAACCTAACCAAACTTCAAGAAAAAAAGCTCATTCGAGTGTTTAAAGACCACATCACAACTATAGGGTGGACCATAGCCGACATTAAGGGTATTAGCCCTTTGACATGCTTGCACTAAATTCTTCTAGAAGAAGGATCAAAACCATCAAGAAAATCACAAAGAAGATTGAATCCTCTAATGATGAAAGTGGTAAAGATCGAGATCTTGAAATTGCTTGATGTTAGTATTATCTATCCAATTTTGGATAGTAAATGGGTAAGTTTAGTCAAAATGGTATCGAAGAAGACTAGGATTATAGTGGTGAAAAATGAGAATAATGAGTTTGTCCCTACAAGAATTCAAAATGAATGGTGAGTATTCATTGATTATAGGAAGTTAAATGCTGCTACACGCAAGGATCATTATCCACTCCCATTCATCGATCAAATGCTTGAACTACTTGTTATATGATCTCACTACTGTTTTCTTGATGGGTATTCAGGTTATAATAAAATTGTGGTAGCTCTAGAGGATTAGGAGAAAACAACCTTCATGTGCCCATTTGGTATATTTGACTATAAAAGAATGTTGTTTGGACTTTGCAATGCCCCGGCCACCTTTCAAAGATGCATGGTAAGTATTTTCTTTAAGTATGTTGAGCACATTATTGAGATCTTTGTAGATGATTTTATTGTCAATGGGGATTCATTTATTGCATACTTGGATAATCTGAATTACGTATTTGAGTGATGCATAGAAACTAATCTTGTTCTAAATTTTGAAAAATGTGATTTTATGGTTGAACAAGGAATAGTTTTGGGACATATAATCTCATCTAGAGGGATTAAGGTTGATAAAGCTAAGGAAGAAATTATGCGCAACTTACCTCATCCCACAAATGTGTGGGAGGTTTGTTCTTTTATTGGCCATGTAAGTTTTTATCGCATGTTTATCAAAGACTTCAATAAGATTTCAACAAATCTTTATTGTTTGTTACAAAAGGATGTTCCATTTGAATTTGATAAGGGATGTAAGGAAGCATTTGACAAGTTTAAAGAAATTTTAACTTCGGCACCAATCATTCAACCATGTAATTAAAGTCAACCATTTGAGATCATGTGTGATGCAAGCAATTTTGCTATGAGTGTTGTCCTTGGTCAAAAATGGGGCAAGATGACTCATGTCATTTACTGCGCTTCAAGAACTTTTAGTCTAGCATAATACAACTACTCCACCATAGAAAAAGAGCTTTTAACTATTGTGTTTATTTTACATAAATTTTGACTTTACTTGTTTGGTTCTAAAGTAACTATATATTCTGATCATGCGATATTAAGGTATCTTTTATCGAAGAAGGAAGCGAAGCCAAGGCTTACTAGATGAAGTCTTCTTCTCTAAGAGTTAGAATTGGAGATCAAAGATAAGATAGCTATAAAGAACTCAGTCGCAAACCACTTAAGTCGAGTTGTGAAGGAAGAGGTTTCAATACCAATGCAAGAGTTGTTTCCAGATAAGCAATTACTAAGGCTTCAAGGTAAGCTTCCATGGTATGCTGATATTTTAAACTATTTAGTAAACCATGAGATACCTAATGATTTGAGTAAAGCTAAACAGAATAGAATAAAGAGTTATTCAAAATATTATATTTGGGATGATCCTCAATTCTAGAAGTTTTACTATGACCAAGGAATTAGGAGATGTGTGTCTGAGCATGAATGTGAATCTATTTTGAAATTTTTCCATTCGTATGCTTGTGGTGGTCATTTTGAGCCTAATAGAACTAATAGGAAAAATACTTGAATGTGGTTTTTAGTGGCCAAATATATTTCAAGATTCCTATATGTTCTGCAAAGCGGGTGAACAATGCCATAAATAAGTTAATTTATCCCATAGAAACAAAATGCCTTTATCTCCAATCCTTACAAGTGAAAATTTTGATGTATAGGGTACCGATTTCATGAGACTATTTCCTTCCTCTAACCTAAAGCCAACAGGACTGATGATTCTAAAGTTATTGTAGAATTTATCAAGTCTAAAATTTTTGCTACTTTTGGAATACTGCGAGCATTGATTAACGACAGGGGTACTCATTTTTGCAATCAATTGGTGAGAAATCTTTTAAAGAAGTACCATGTCACTCACAAGGTGTCTACGACCTACCATCCATAGACAAAACGGTAAGCATAAGTGTCAAATAGAGAATTCAAGTCAATCCTTAAGAAAATGGTGAGTCTAAATCATAAAGATTGGAGTCAACGACTTAATGATGCTCTTTGGGCATCTAAAACTGCATACAAGATGTCAATTGGCATGTCTCCATACAAACTGATTTATAGAAATTAATTTTATCTTCCAGTGGAATTTAAGTATAAAGGTTGTTGGCCAATTAAACAATGCAATATGAAGATGGATGCGGTGGGTGAACAGAGAAAATTGCAACTACAAGAATTGGAAGAGCTTAGGCTTGATTCTGATGACAATGCAGAAATTTACAAAGAAAAGACGAAGCTATTTCATGATAAAATGATTGTTAGGAAGAATTTCATTATTAAAAAAAGTTCTTCTCTACTATTCACGACATAATTTTTTGCCAAGTAAATTACGTTCCCATTGGATTGGACCTTTTGTTGTTACTAATGTGTTTTCTCATGGTGCAATTGAAATTGAAAGCTTACAGACGAACAAGAAATTCAAGGTCAATGGTCATCAATTAAAACCCTTCCATGAAGGATTCCAAGTGAAAGATTTGGAAGTGATAGAGTTAGAAAACCCTTATTATGAAGATTGAGCAACACGGAGTCGAGCTAACGATGATAAACAAAGGCACTACTTAGGAGGCAACCCAAGGGAAGTTGATTTTATTTTATTTACATTTCCACATTTACTATTTTCATTAATGCTCCATTGCTTACATTTCATGTTACATTGGGGACAATGTAAGTTTTAAGTGTGGGGGTGGGGATTTCAATTTTTATGTATGTTTTTGAGTTTAATTGTTACCTATGTGGCTTCTTAGGTGTTTTAAAAAACAAACAAATAATTTCTCTTTTTCTATTTCTTTTAAGACTATATAGTCATAATTAGAGAGTGAATTGACTAGAAGAATCCATAGCACCTTGAGCATGTATTTTTACTCTTTTGATTGGTTAATAAGCATTATCTTTAAAAGACTAGTGACTAGTGGTAGGCACAAGCCATTGAGATTTTGAGCCTTTATAGGCTGACACATTCATATCAATCTTATTGTCTTTTGTTTATGTGTGACCTTTATGACATGTACATCCTAAATTTGCTTTGATTTTCCATTCAAGACCACATTTTTAGCACATGCATTGTTATGAAAATGACATGGGCATTCTTTGTTTCATAAGCTACATTAGCCAAATAGCATACCCATCGTTATGGTTTTTCCTTTTGATAAGCCCCCTTGAGTTTTATTTCCTTGTTCTTTTTGTGCTAACAACATTACATGGTTTAAGCTGAACAAAATTTCCTACTCAAGCCTTAAAGGTAGTGGATCATTTGTTAATTATTGATGGTTATGGATGTACAAAAGTATAAGTGTGAGGTTGTGCATATTTTTGGGATGGTTATAATTATTGGGATGCCATTTACATTTTATAAATGAAATTCCCATGTTAATATAGCTTCTTTCAATTTTTGTTAAAAAAAGAAAAAAAGGAAAAGAAAAAAATGTTTGAATAAAATTATCAAGTAGGAAATACATTTGTTTTGAAAAATTGTTCATGATTAGTTTCTCCTTCTAAAGTTGTATGGAATGGGTGAATTGAATTTAATACATATGAGGTAGATGTTACTTTGAAGGATCACTTCTTATAGTTTAGTGTATTGTTATCATCAATTTTTATAAGTGATTCCTTCTAATTGGTTATGCTTTATGTGGTGTTTGCTATGAGTTCTTGGATTTGAGCTGTGAAATATAATTGTTGCATTCATCATAGCTGACGATACCCAGTTTTGAATGAATGTTAGCTTGTGTGCTTGATGTTTTATTCAGTGTTACTTTTGCTTCACTGATGTTTCATTAAGTGTTACTTTTGCTTCACTTGCTTTGGTGGATTTTATGCTGTGTTACCTAAATACATCTCACCTTACCCTTGCCCATATTACAACTTTAAAAAGTCCTTTGATTTATGATTATGTATGTGACTCTTAGTGATGGAGAAATGAAATGGTACGCAAAGTTGCAGAATGTAATGATCGTGAATGGTGTTTGAGTGTACCTATAGATCTATCTTATTTAAACACATTTTTCCAAGTATACCTCTAGATTGCTCAGTTTCTAAGGGTGATGAATGTTGATTGATCATGAGTAGAATCATTGAATGTTGAGTTCTTTCTAAGTTTTTAGAAGTTATTTATCTTTGCGTATGACTATCTATTATTGGGAAATATGGAAAATGACTGAGTATTCTGGTTTGTGACTTTGATTTTGATGATTTACCCGAGAATGGTTAAAAGTTAAGTCTGAGGGAACTTGATATGTACTTAATTGGTGATACATTTAATCTATGACACTTTGTGATTAATGCTTTAAAATACTTAAGACATTCACTTTAGTTCATATTTGATTTTAGGTACAATTTGGAAGCGTAATAGCTACAGTGAGCAGAAAGCATACTTGAGCCATCTTCTTGAGATTCATACTCAATTGTCTTCAAAGAGCAAGAAGGAGAAGGATTAGAGCAAGAGGAGATAAGAAAGTGTCAAAAGTAATAAGTCATGGTCGTGAGAGTCTTCTCATGACCATGAAAAATTTGTCATAGGCATGACACTCTTACATGGGCATGACACACCCATGACTCACACTCACAGGCATGACATACTAAGTCATGCCTATGACTTTGCTACCTGTCCACCCACAAAACCTAGTTTTGACTATGAATAAAATATGTTGTGATGACATATGGACAAACTTGAATTGCTTTTCATTTTCTAGGTTTCGTTAGAAAGAGAGCTATTTCTTGGAGATTCATAGAGAAGATGGAGGCCTAACTACTCGACATTAGTTCAAAGGTGAAATCAATACCGACAAGCACATTTAGGCATATCATCTTTGTGTATCGTGTTCATTTCCTTTTTACAGATTGTTTACATTATCTTGTGTATATTGAATTAGGTATTATATAAGAATGATCTTAATGCTCTATTAGATTGTTTTTTATAAAAACCCATTGTTAGAACTTCGAAGACAATACATATTAGTCATGTTTTTCTTCATTTGTGACAACTAATGGTATCAAATCATTAGAGATAATGTAACCTAGGTTAAATAACCCGAGCTTGTATGGTTATTGCTTAGATTGATCTATTTTTCTCACTCATAATGTGACTATCCGATTAAACTTAGAGAGCTTGTTCTAGGTTTTCCGATAGCTAGGTTTAATTAAAGAGCTTGTTTTAATTAAATACAACCTAAGGAAAAATCGAGATTAATAGGGCTTGCTGTTAATCTATTATCTATATTTCAAAGAGAGGTGTGAAGATGATAATGCAATGATGTATGTTAAATTGTGCGTAGGCCAAGATTAAACCAAAGAATTGGATTTCAAACCATTCATCAATTTTCCCATTTTGCTACTATTTAATTTGAGTTGCTTTTACATATTCAATCTTACTTTGTTTTCTAATTTGCATCAAACCTAACCCCCTATTTTACATATACCTATAATTTAGGAAAGTAATTGGATTTAATCTCTATGAGATCTACCTAGACTCATCACTGTTATAATTTTAGGTCTAGTTTTTTTGAGTAGTGTTACAACATGTGACATCACTTACATAATCGTGTAGGTGATCCTATATCTCAAAATCTCCTAAAATCGTGACTTGATGTGATTGTAGAAGCTTACACAAGAACATACACAAGTGCGTATCTTCACATAGGTATAAGCAGTGGCTTTGCAGTTGTACACGTTTACAATGAATTACGTTGTCCCAATACACGATCCTATATGACTAAATTGGCTTCAAATTTTCCATTTTATTCCTCAATTTCACCCAAATTGTTCTCCTTTTAGTATATGAAGGAAATTATAACCTAAAAACACACTTGAAGTAAGATAAGTACCAAACAATCTATGAAATATATAATTCAGATTAAAATCTTGCCTTAAACAACAATTAATTCAATAAAATATATAAAAACACTAACAAAAACGTAAATCTAAGTACTAAACATATGATTATGAAATAAGAAAACACTAAAACCAACTTTAACAACTAGAAAGCATACTAAGTTTTACATTTATCAAATAATCCAATGGAATATTTTGGAAGTTGATCCACAAAGGTACGATTTCAATTCCAACTATGTAAAGATCCATTCCAATGGTCCATTTTTTGGCAAATGTTGGCTGACCTCCAATATGACAAGGACCAAATTTAAAAGTTATATACATTTGTGAATTTGAAGAGGAAGGAGTACTCCTCATTAAGCAGGATTTTATCTAGACCCTTATTTCCCCATTTTCTTTGTGCCCAGATCTAAACCTGTTGAAAGGAGGGCCTTTTGTTAAGGAAGACGCCTATCAATATGTTAGCCTAAGTTTTGGCTCTAGCATGTAACAATTCACTAGGAGAGTAACTATCCCGTTAATGAATATGAAATGGAAGTATTTTGGTTTCTCCATAAGGGTAGTAAATGCCACAACAGTTCTCCATGATTTGCCTATTTCCTTTTGAGAAGAAATGTTTCCTCTACTTGATTGATCAAATTTTAATCTCTGTTTAGTGGATTTTATAGATTTCAGAAGGGTTAAAAAGAGGTTATCTATAGTCTTAAATTTAGTCAAAATTTTCTTAATACCTTGTACTTCTTACATCTTTCATAAGGAGGACTTAGATTTCCCTCCATTGGAGGCTTTTATAAGGTTTGCCTAAAATAGAAACAATGGTTAAAGGCCACCAATGGCCTTCCAAAAGTGGTACGCTTCTTAATGGATTCAGTTTTGATTCATTCACTTTACATCTAAACTATAAGAATCTTCTTAAGATTATGTCTATTGTTTAAATGATGCTTTGAGGAAACATTAACTGAGAAGCCCAATATACATTGATGGAATTAAGGATGAATTTATTAATTGAGCTTTTCCAATTAGTAACAAGGCCCTATGACTCTGATTATTGATTATACTTTGTATCTTTTCCAGTAGAGGCTTAAAATATGCCTATAAGGCTTATTGAGGATATAGACACTCTAAGGTATTTCAATGGAACCTTAAACAACTTGAACCCTATAATGGATGAGAGCTAAGCAACTTGAGTGGAAGAACTTATGGACAAATATATGGCACTATACTTAAGAGCTTGTTAAATATTTTTAAGGCAATAATAAGGCAAGAGATTAAGCTACCGTCGGCTTTAGAGAACAAAAATAGATCATCAATAAAATTAAAACTCTGAATTCCTAGCTTTTTACACTTAGCATGATACCTGAAAGCTACATTCCTTTCAATAACCCTTCTTAACAACTCGTTAAACACCTCCATTATCAGTGAAAGTAGGTAGGGGGACAAAGGATCCCCCTGCCTAATGCCTCTGGCTCCTTTGATTAGGCTAGTTGGTTCTCGATTTACCAAGATATTAAAAGATATAGATGACATGCATTGTTCAATCCAAGCTATAAAGCTTTCAATAAATCCAAATACTTGAAGTGTATTTAATATTAAGGTCTAATCTAATGAATTATAAACCTTATGAAAATTAGTTTTTAGTGCATAATTTTTATAGGCTTCTCTTCTATTATAATGCTTCAACAACTCTTAGACTAAGGAGATAGTATCACCAATTTGTCTACCAGTGATGTGAACTCCTTGAGACTCATCTATATGTATTGAAAGAATGGCTTTTAGTTTATTTGCTATCATTTTATAGATCACCTTATAAAAAGAATTGCAGCATGAAATGGGGGAAAATACTTTCATAGTTCTTTTCTCCTTACCTTTGGGAATAAGGTTAGTAAAGGTTCTATTGACTTTCTTTAACAATTTTCTCTCCTTGAAAAATTCCAAAGTTGCATCCATAACTAAATAATTAGTTAAAGACCATGTTTTGAGGAAAAAATTAACATTAAGGCTATTAGGCCTTGGTGTTTTAGAAGAGATTAAAGATCTTACGGTATTTTCTACTTCCTAAGAAGAGACTAGCTTAAAAAGGAGTTTCATGTCCTGAGGTGACAATTGGTCTTGAATGATATCCTTGATTAGTCTTGAAGATGAGAAGTTGATGAGGAGGTTCCTAAGCTCTTAGAGAAGTAATATACTACCTCTTTGAGCAGTCGTGATTGAGTGGTTAACACTGAGTTAGTGCTTGAAATAAAAATGATTCTATTCATGGCTCTTCTAGAGATTAATGCACTAACTCTTGACCTATACTTCATTATGGAAAATTCAAAGTTAATTACTTGAGTATAGTTAATCAAGGTCCTTATTCTAACTAATTATTAAGGTGGGGTTATAATTGAGCTTTATTAAGAATTACTTTTGCTATCTGAACTAGATGATCAGTGTTGCTTATATTCTATTTATAAAGAACCTTGAATTTCTCGCTAACGTTGCTTATATTCTTAGAATAAATGAATTGTTTGGTGCCTTTGATGTTATAATTGATGTCTCTACTTATCGCCTCATTGAAACCTACTACATTAGCTAAGAAATTGTTAAACTTGAAAGGTGTTTAACTACTAGATAAAGTGTTATCAAAATGAACAATTAATGGAGAGTGGTTTGAGAAACTAAAGTAAGGAAAGATACCATTAGTGTGAGGTTTTGCTTAAAACCATTCATGATTGATTAGACTTCGATCTAAGTTTTTCCTCATGAATAAATTCTTCTTTTATTTATTGTTCCATGTGAAAAAATTCCTATAAATGGCATATCTATAACTTATAGTTCTTGTAAGCACCTTCTCAAGTCATCACATAAATATTTGGTTGAGCAATTACCTTTATCCTTATTCAAATGTATAAATGAATTAAAAATAGAGCTTTTATATTCATAGAGATATCTATGAGTTTATACCATAAAGTAGCTCTTTGGAAAGATTAGTTAAGAGTATATAAGATAGTAATGTGAATATGAATGTTCATATCCTAACACCTGATATCCAAATAAATTAATTCTACTTAGGAATCAAAAATCTCAATTTGTCCTTATTAAATAACTCCGAGTTTCTACCATTAGGATGAGCACTATAATTATTAACTAATTTCTAGCAACTAGGCGAAAATCTGAGTATATCACACTTATCTTTCTTAATTCTATATTCCAAAATGCCTATTAAATAAGGCTTATTTTCCACAATGAAATCCTTAAGCATAAGCTTCTTGGAAATGGAATTTAATCCTCTCGTATTCTAAGCAACGATAGTCATTGATTTAGAACAACATAAGAAGATATCTTCTTCTTGTTGTTGGATTTTTTTTTCTACTTGTAGATTTGAAACCATCATCTTACACCAAGACAAAATAGGATCTAATAAGTTCTTCTATGATGAAGTCATTTCCATTGTTAATGATTTTTTTTTGTTGGAGAATCTTCTTAGGCATTTCAAATTTCATTTAGATTATTTTACATAGGGATGGCTTTATTTTCATTTCTATGAAGAACCTCATCATTAAAATTCTTGTTAGCATTCATAGAATTGCTAGTAAAAGGCACCTTATTGTTTTGAGTGTCACTTTCTAGCAACTCTTAGGAATAACCCATTTTAAACACTCTTTATGTAGGCTTCCACACCTTCTTTGAATTCAGCTTGATGGTTTCCAAGAATATGTCAGCTTAACCATATCTTCCACTAGTTTAAAGTTGTCATTTAGCCTCAAGATTGGGATTTCATCAGGAAGATCTCTCATAGCCTTAACCACTATACAAACTCTTATATAGTTAACTCAGTAGTGGCTTCATCAAGGCATAATGGCCTTCCAACAAAGCTAGTAATATGTATGGCCTTCCAATAAATCTAGTAATATGGCTAAGTAATGTGGTTGTCTAGTACTTTAATAGGACACCATAAATGCACATCCAGATGGGCATGTTAGAGCATTTAATTTCTTCAATGTTTATTCCAAGTTGCTAGTTTTGCAGTAAAATAGGTTTATTATGGAAGTGCCATGGACTTGATTCTAGATCCCTCTCTACTAAACTGAATAATGAAATTTGAAAAAGAAAATGTCTTTATTGTTGGCTAGTATGTCCTTTAGACCAATCTACTTCTGGTTGCCAATGCCTAAGTTTTCATTACTGGATATGATACATACCTGTCCAAGAAGTAGCCTATTATACTAGCTTTCCTTCTTTTTGCTCCAGTTTTTAATGTGTCTATTGGAGGTGCCACAATCTAATTCTTTACACTTTTATCATGAGGGCAGTAGGTAAGCTTGGAGTCTGAATTGACATCACCTACTACTTGTAGCCAAGTTCTCTTTACTGGAGCAGGATTGTTTTCAAGTTGATGGCAAGGTTCACATAAGGTTGAAGTTAAGCTTGATGCATTCTTTTCTAAGTTGTAAAGGGTAGGAAAAGTGTTGAGTAAAGGCAGGAAGGGTTGCAAAATTTTTGACATTTCTAGAAATGGAAAAACTAAAAGTTGTTTATTTCATCAATTATCAGGTGAATTGATCTTAGTTCCAGATTATGTAGAAATATAAAGATTAATTTGTTTATTCTTAATTGTAAGAAGCTAATTTTTAAATAAGAAAAATATTACTATCATATTTAATACATAAGCTCACAATTATCATGTTAAGTTTCAAAGTTGTACCATTTCCTACAATAGAAAATGCTTGAAAAAGCTACTTGAGCTTATGCATATTTTTAAAAGGATCTATTGACAATATGATATATTTCTTCCATAAAATATAAATTTTATAATGTGATCTGGATCTTTTCCTTTGGCATATATTAAATGGGATTAATAAACTATTAGGTGGATCAAATACCAAAAAGTATAATTTTTTACGTTAAAAACATTTTCTTTGACTTTGATCATCATGAATGAAAAAAATGTATCAATACATTGGTTTTAGTTTGTGCAGAACTTATTTGCTTACTGAATAAGTTTTGATGAGCCTTAAAAGGTTGTTATGAAATGTATTTTGTACATTTTTATTAAAACCTAATGGTTTGATCAAGTTTTAAAAAGGATATTTTTATTGTATTTAGTATATTATGTTAACAATTTAGTTTCAATTGCTTAAGTTGCAATAGGTTGCTATTTACTCAAATGTAAGAATATAATTTGTAAAGATTTTTTCCTTACCTAGAAGTTAGATGGTTATAAGAAGGGTTCTTTTTAACTAATTGACAAGAAAAGTCAAACCAATATAAATAGTTTCTATGATATTTTTTGTACTCTCTATTTTAACTCGTCCTTTTGATGTCTTGATGATTTGAGGGAATTAAATTATTTAAAGTTTGCTTAATGATTATAATTCTTTTTAGTTTGATTGTGATACTTGAAAAATGTAAGATTACTTGAAATTTGGAAAAGAAGTATGTTAGTCCAATTTAGTATTAAAAAATCATTGTTGGATATTATGAACATAACTTTTTACGTGAGTATTTGATTTACGTAATTCAAGAGATTAAAATAAAATAAAATTCTTTATAATTCATTTGAAGACACTAGGATCATTCGGTTGACTTAACAAGGCTATTAGGTTGGTCGAATAGCCATTGAATACAACTTTAGGTCAATTGAATTGCCACCCAAATAATAATGCCAAATTTTATCCATTTGATTAACTGAATTACCTTTCATCGACCAAAATTTTCAAAACTATTTTCAAAAAGATTTAAGTCAAAATTTATTCATAATTTCACAAATATTAAAACTAGAGAACAAAAGTGAATTTCATATTAATTAAGGAAAGTGACTTCTAAGTGAAAAAGAAAGCGGTGTTTAGGCAATATAGATCAAAAGTATGGATTGTAATAGAGATTTAGAGTAGGTAACTTCTAGAATATACATCGAAAGGGGATTAATTTAAATTCTGTACAGTTAGCAAGTAGTATATGTCAATTAGAATATCTTAGTTGATTATCATATTTATTGTGCTTTTTATTTATGTTTGGGTTAGAATTATAGAAACCTGAAAAATAAGTCATTATAGATTTATCGATGATATGAATTCAATATAATTTATGGTTCTTTTCCATATTAAATGCATGTGATTCATTCTATATGACATGTAATAATAATAATAATAATAATAATAATAATAATAATAATAATTATTATTATTATTATTATTATTATTATTATTAT
>JAOTAY010020470.1:0-5000 GCA_025629805.1 Erythroxylum baracoense
AATAATATACATGTTTCCCATACATCTCCATGTATATGTATATTACTTACAAAAGAATCTTAGTACCTTATGACTAGTTATATAATTCTCAGACAAATAAAACCAAACTCTTTTGTTTTATTAGTAATAAATATTTTTGTTACAATATTGTAACTAGAAGAAAATGAAGTTAATGTAAATACACTTGCTTTCCAGGGTATTATATTTACATAAACCTAACATGTGTCAACTCCCACTAGACTGACTACGTCACATATAGTCCAAATGATGTTAGCTCTTATCCAAGGATCTCATTACTCTATGTGTCATTAAAGACGCTCTTTTTTACAAATAATTACTCTGGCCAGAGACTCCCAAGTAACGACCTTGATAAGAGGCCGTGGGTATCATCTCCTTCTATCAGGAGTGGTGAATCATTTATTGGCGACTCATTATCTTCGAATACAAATAGCTATACCCAATCACCACCCTAAGAGCAACCTTGTCTTGAGATAATAAGGAATGGTGTCAAAGCACAGGATTTATATCCAAGATATCCTGAGTACCTCAAGTCTAAAGATATTTGCACCATTTCTATGATGAGATTAATCATTGACATTTGATAGATCACCCATATAATAATCTCATAGTGGGTCATCCGATGTACTTACTACGCTTAGTAAGCATCCACATATTAGCTCTAAACATCTCATGCTTACAGTTTATGAGATCCACTGCTTGATCAAATCAAGGATTATAATATGTGCTAGTCTTTTCGTATTAATAATGTCCTGTCTTATTAATCCTATGACTAGAGATTATTCAGATACTAATATAATTGCCTATGATAGGAATCTCATTATCATGATCTCATCATGATTTCCTTTATGCTATGTTTTGTATCATGGACTTCATTAATTTGATTTAAGGTCAATATCAGTTCATATATAAATGAATATCAAATTAATGAAAAATGCCTTTCACTTTAATAATCAAAATAAAGTTTATACAGAAGCGCAAAAGGTGATTGCCTTTAGAGCACTACTCTAGCAATCTCCCACTTGTAATAAAGTCAATCGCCTTTGTATCTAATACTATAGGCGAGTACACAAGAATCAAATTTTGTTTGAGGAAGTGGCTTAGTTAAAGGATCAACAATGTTTTGATCTGTGGGCACTCTCTCTATCTTCACATCACCTGTATCAATTATCTCCCTAATCAGGTGATATCTCCTAAGTACGTACTTGGACTTCTGATGAGACCTTGGTTCCTTGGCTTGTACAATAGCCCCATTGTTGTCACAGTACAACAATATTAGGTTTACTATGCTAGGAACCACTCCAAGTTCCATGATGAACTTCTTAATCCAAACAACTTCTTTTTCTGCTTCTGCAGCTGTAATGTACTCTGACTAGGTCATCGAATCTACAGTCGTCTCTTGTTTGGAACTCTTCTAACTGACTACTCCACCATTCAGTGTGAAAACATAACCTAACTGGGATTTGGAGTCATCCTGGTCAGATTGAAAACTGACATCTGTATGCTCGCTCACAATGAGATCTCCATTTCTATATATCAAGAATACATCCTTAGTCCTTCTCAAGTACTTTAGGATATTCTTCACAGCCACCCAGTGACCCTCACCAGGATCCAATTGATATCTTCTCATAACACTTAGAGCATACGATATATCAGGCCTTGTACATAACATAGCATACATGATTGATCCTACTATCGAAGCATACAGGATCATACTCATGTTGATCTTACTATCATAACATAAAGGATCATCCTCATGCGAGTCCTCTCATCTTGCGTCTTCTGACATATAGATTTTGAGAGTTTTATCTCATGAATCATAGGAAGAAACCCTCTCTTGGACTACTTCATACTAAACCTATTTAGCATTTTATCTATGTATGTTGACTGTGAAAGACCTAGCAACTTCCTTGACCTATCTCTACAGATCTTTATTCCCAATATATAAGTTGCTTCTCCAAGGTCTTTTATGGAAAAATTACGGGACAACCAAATTTTGACTGATTGTAAACTTGAGACATCATTTCTTTTTAGTAATATGTTATCCACATATAACAGAAGGAATATGATATCACTCCCACTAACCTTCTTGTACACATAAGGTTCATCAAAATTTTGTGATAAACGAAACTCTTTGATTGTCTCATCAAATCGGATGTTCCAACTCCTAGATGCTTGCTTCAATCCATAAATGAATTTCTGAATCTTGCATACCTTTCTGCCATCTCTGGATACGAAACCCTCAGGTTGTATCATATATACATCCTCAACTAGGTTTCCATTTAGGAAAGTCGTCTTCGTCTTCACATCCATCTGCCATATTTCATAATCATAATGAGCAGCAATGGCTAGGAGTATTCTAATGGATTTAAGCATAGCTACGAGGATAAATGTTTCATCATAGTCAACTCCTTGTCTTTGATGATAATCTTTAGCAACTAGCCTCACTTTATAGGTAATCACATTACCTTCTATGTCGATTTTCTTCTTTAAAATTCACTTGCATCTTATGGGTTTTAACCCTTTGGGTGGGTTAACCAAAGTCCATACTTGGTTTTCATATATGGAATCCATTTCAAACTTTATGGCTTGAAACCATTTTTCAAACTCTGAACTCTTAAGAGCCGTTTTATAGGTTATAGGCTCATCATCCTCTATGAGCAATACATTATTGTGTTCGCTTACTAGAAATCCATATCTATCTGGAACATTATGTATCCTACTTGACTTATGAATATTTTGTGTGTCAAAAGGTTCAACTGTTGTCTCATCTTTGTGAACAAAAATTTCGGGTTCAGGCAGTTAACCTGCGTCTGTTTGAGCATCATGAACTTCATCAAGTTCAATTTGATCCCACTATCTTCTCTTAGAAGAACCTCTTTCTCTAAAAAGACAGAATGCTTTTAGACAAACACCTTTTACTCTAAAGCATTTTAGAACTAACATCCAATTGTTTCCTTAGGATATCCTATAGACAGACATTTATTAGATTTCGCTTCATGCTTGTCTGATTGAATCAACTTCACATAAGTCGGATAACCCCATACTTTCATATGTGGAAGATAAGGCATTTTCTTAGTCTATATCTCATGTAGAGTAACTTTAACTGCCTTTAAAGGGACTGTGTTTGTCACATAAACAGCAGTCTCGAGTGCATAATCCCAAAAGGATTTTGATAGATCTGCTAAGCCCATCATCGACCTTACCATGTCTAGCAAGGTTCGGTTTCTCCTTTCAGCTACACCATTATGTTGTGGTGTGTAAGGTGGAGTCCACTAGGATATTATCCCATTATCTCCTAGATAAGTTAGAAATTTCTCGTTTAAATATTCACCACCTCGATCTGATCGAAGTGTTTTAATACGTCTACCGAGTTGTTTCTCTACTTCATGTCTAAATTGTTTGAACATTTCAAACGGTTCATACTTGTATCTCATTAGATACACATACCCATATCGTGAATAATCATTGATAAAAGTAATGATGGTTTTATAATTAATCCTTATATTTGAGATTACTAAAGTATCTCACATGGAAATTGCTATATTTCGATAATACTTATAATATATTCTATTTAGGGTAGCTCATTCGGTACTACTTGGATATAGTATGAATAATGTAGAGATAATTGAATAAGTCAATAAAGGATTAGTCACTCTAAAGTAATTAGGGAGAATATCCTATTATTCTTGATTGAGAGTGATTTACAAATTTCTTTGGTTAAAGAGAATTGAGATTTTAAAAAATCTCAAAATTAAATTAATAATTAATAAGAATGAAGATAATCAGATTTAAATAGATTAGACACTAATTTCATACTTTATTCCAATTGGAACATTGGATGAAGAAAGGACTAACTATACATTATAAACATGCATATATAGGTTGAGTTAAATAACTTTGACATTCCAAATAATTGGGCGGTTATGACATATTACTAGAAACCAATTCTAATTTATGATTATAAATTATTTAATTAGATAACTAAAGATCAATTAAAATGAGTTTTGATTTATCTAATTCTCATTTAGAATTATAATTTATAATCATTTCTAGCATATTAAAAACCTAATGGGACAAATATAAAGAGCAGTTTAAAGATAAAAATAAATTTAAATTAAGTTTAACTTAACTATGAAGTTCAATAAATTTCAAATTTCAAATATGAGATTTTTTTATTAAATTTAAATTTTAGTTATAATTAAAGTTAGAATTTATAATGATTAGGAAGTCCAATTTTAATAAGAAAGAAACCTCAGCGCCATTTTATATAAATAGGAAAAGGATATATGGCAGCTAGAACTTCTATCTTTTCCTCTCAAAATAGCTTAAGTTCCTTTTCTCTACTCTGGCTGGTCGTATAAACAACTTATATATAATAGCTTGAGAACAAAATTTTTGCAAGAATCCAAATTATTTATGATTTAACTCTTTATTTAAGATTCATTTTTTAAAGTCAATTAAAGAGATATGATATGGAAATTGTTAAAAAAATTATATTGTGCATTTTATTATATCATGATTGGTTTCTTAATAGTGATATCAGAGCCCCCTTTATTTAACTTGATTAAAGTTGTTTGATTGTTATTAATTTAATAAATTTAAGGCTTAAAAACTTATTTTATGAATTTTTTAATAATAGTTAAGGCATTATTAGTTAGGGTGTAGCTTTTTCTTTAAGGAAAAACATAATGCATGTTTCCCTAACTTTAAGAATCTAGAAAAATGTTGGTGGTTTCCAAAAGTTCATGGCTTATTCTTACGGTTTCTAGAAAACTCAAATATTCATATTTTATAGTATTTTATAGTTTTAGGGTTTCCCTAAACATAATCCATGCCTATGCTTGAAGCATATGAAAATCTTAATTGTAGATTGCCTTTGTGTTTTTCTACTTTTAAAATTTGATTGAAACTTTATGCATGCTTCTTTAAAGCTTTAAGATTTATGGAAATTTTGTTTCACGTTTGTGTTGATTTTTTGG
>JAOTAY010020470.1:7500-12484 GCA_025629805.1 Erythroxylum baracoense
ACCCAATTTTTTTAATATGGATTTTTTTCAAAAATAAGGGAAAAAAGCTAAAAATTAAGAACAAGAAATATAAGACTTCTATTAAAGTAGCAAAGCCAAATAATTGTGTCAAAAAGAAGAACAATAACAATGGAATATGTTTTCATTTATGAAGTTAATGAACAATAGAAGAAGAACTACAAAGCTTATCTTACTAGCCTAAAAGATAAGAAGCTTAAAGAGGTCACCTTTTTAGGTATGTTTATAATTGAGATCTCTCTGCTTCTGTTCCATATTTTTAGGTATTCGATACTATATATAGTTCTCATATTTTTAATAATATAAAGATGTTAACAAGGAGTAGATTGTTGAGGAAAGACGAAGTCGACTTGTAAGTTGGCAATGGAGTAAATGTTGATGCATTAACTATAGGAACTTACAGTTTAGCTTTGCCTTCTAACCTTATAATAGAAATAAATAATTGTTATTATCTTTTATCCATTATTAGAAACATAATTTCCATATCTTATTTAAATTTGAACAAAATTGTCTTTATTAATAATAATAAAAGTTGTATTTTATAAAGATGATATTTATTACAAATCTAGGTTACTTACAATTGGTTTGTATGAATTTGATCTTGATAGTCCAATCTTTAACATAAGTAGTAACGAAGAAAGTTATCTAACCAAAATCCATCCTATTTATAGCACTTTATATTAGTTCATATAAAAAAACTAAAATGTTGTATAAAGAAAGGATATTTGGATCCTTTTGATTATAAATCATATGAAACTTGTGAATTTTATTTATTGGAAAAGATGACCAAACTACCCTTTAATGGAAAGGAAGTGCATATTAGTGAGTTATTAGAGCTTATACAATCAGATGTATATGGCGATACGTCTATTTATACTAAAATTAGGTACTCATATTTCACTACATTCATAGATGATCATTCCATATATAGTTATATGTATTTAACGAAATAGAAGTCTAGTTAAATCAATTAAAAAGATCAAAGATTTAGAATTGATGTTTAGAAACAAACTAGTAAGAGTGTTAAAATAGATTTGATCTAGGTGGTGAGTAATTATACTATGATTTCCTTGGTTATTTAAAGGAGAATGGGATTCTCTTATAACAGATTTCTTTTAGAACTCCATAATATAATAGAATATTTGAAAGGAGAAACTATACTCTATTAGATTTGATATGTTATGTGATTAGTCATATAATCCTTCCTGTCTCCTTTTAGGGATATGTCCTTAACACTACTACTTACATTTTAAATAGAGTTCCATCTAATTCGATTAAGGAGTGAAGTAAAACCTAAAGAAATTCAAGAACAAAAAATTTACATATAGTTGGATCAGGAAACTCAACTTGATACATATGATGTATATACAAGGGTGTAAAGTAAATGTAGTCCGTAATGCATTGGTAGGATACATCGCACCCCTATTAAATTAGATATACATATTGGAAAGGAGAGACCATGTATTGCTTATGCATGATGATCCTTCCACTTTTAAGGAAGTATTGTTTGACATTGATTCTTTAAAATGGCATGAAACTATGAGATATGAAATAGAATCCATGTATATTAACCAAGCATGGAATTTAGTGGATGCTCTAGATGGTCTTGTGCCTATTGAATACGAGTAGATTTTTAATAGAAAAATTGACATTGATGGTAATGTACACATTTATAATTCAAGGTTAGTGGAAAAAGGTTACAAATAAAAACATAGAGTTGATTTTGATGCAATAATTTCGTTAGTAACTATGCTTAAGTCCTTAAGGATCTTATTAGCTATAGTTGCATATCATGATTATGAAATCTACAAATGGACGTCAAAACAACATTTCTCAACAGGAATTCGATTGAGGATATGTATATGACAGTATTTGAAGGTTTTAAATCCAAGAGATTTCCTAATTAAGTATAAAAGTTACAAAAGTCCATTTATAGACTTAAACAAATGTTATAGAGTTGGAACATCCATTTTGGTATGATATCAAAGAATTTGATTTTATAAAAAATATATATGAACTATAAGATGGTTATGGGAGTGCATTTTTCTTCTTAGTGCTACATATGAATGATATATTACTAATTGGAAAAGAAAAACCAATGCTCCAATCTATTAAGATTTGGTTATCCAAGAACTTCTCTACAAAGGTTGTGAGGGAACCTATATTTTGGAAAGAAAGACCTATAGAGATAAATCAAAGAGGTCACTTATGCTAATCTATATACATAGACAGAATGCTAAAGAGTTATAGCATGGTGAATTCTAATAGGGGATTCTTACCTATATCAGATAGGATTTTTTTTATAGAGTATGTTTCCAAAAACACAAGAAGAGAGCTATAAAATGAATTTTATTCTATATGTTTCAACTATTAGATAAATAGTGTTAAAGATGTTAAATACTAAATTAGATGTGTTATATACTTTAATCATAGCAAGCAAATTTCAAGCTAATCCTAGCGATGGTCACTAGAAAGTTATGGAAAAACATCTTAAAGTACTTGGGAAGAATTAACGATGTTTTCTTAGTCTATGGAGGAGTTGAACTAAGAGCATTCATATGTTAAATCCTAATGATAATAGGTAAAAATCAAGGTACATTTTCATTTTAGATGGTAATATAGTAAGCTTAAAAAGTTCCAAATCATTAACCAACCTAGTTATAGTTTCATAAAAGATGGGATATGGATGGAATGGTAAAAATAACATGCATTATGCTTCTTTCTTATAAAGAAAGTAATTAATATTCTAAATTAAAGTATGGAGATATTTGAATAATTATGTAGGTGCTAATTAGATAATAAGTCCATTATGTTGGCTTGATTATAAGGATCTTAAATGAAATATTACTTATATATATATATATATATATCTAAATTTCCTCATTACAATAGTTGTACAATTGATCTTTAGATTTGAGATTGTTAAAGTATTTGATATGAAATTATTATATTTTGATACCATTTATAGGGTAGCTGAATTGGTAGTAATTAGATATAGTATGAATGATATAGATATAGCTGAGGAAGTCAATAAATGATTCATCACACAAATTTATTTAGGAAGAATGTTTCATTATTCTTGATTACTAGTAATTTAAGGAATTTTTTAGCCAAAGTCAATTGAGATTTGAAAAGTTATTTTCAATTCTTTTTAAATCTCAATTGTAAATCATTTAATAACTGGCAAGAATGGATATGATTAGATTTAAATAGAGTATAAACAACTTCCATACTCTATGTCCATTTAGAATAATACATGATAAAAGGATTAAATTATACATTATAACCATGCATAAATAATAGGTTGAATCAAATCACTTTAACATTCCAAATATTTAGGTGGCCATGATATGTTACTAAATATCAATTTTATAATTATAATATTTTGAATTAGAGAATTAAATATAAATTGAACATAATTTTAATTTATCTAATTATAATTATAAATTAGAATTAAAATGGAAACAATAATCTACCTAGTTAATATTTTTCTAGCCTAGTGTAAGAGATGATATTTTACGGTTAATTAGCATTGTTAGCTCCTATGTATTAGGTCCAAAAAAAAATCTAACCATTTTACATCACTGGCCACTATTGACGATTCCTATCCTGCGTCTCGAATAAAACCTTTTCCTATTACGGAGTTTTCTCCTTTCCATGAATGTTTAGAGAACTTCGAAGTTCCACCTGATACCTAGCCCCTGAAATAAACTTGGAGTAAAGTGGTAGGGGACTCTGATGTCTTTGGTACCCCATTATATTCCCCCTACTTAAGAGGAAACCTTGGTATCAACTCCTACTAAGGTCCTTCATATGTGGGCCAAAAAGTGGTATGCAACCTACTTCATATGATATGTGTTTAATTGTTGATACATCTAATTATTTACACTTAGCGATTAATGATACGAAAATTCTTAAGATACTCACTTTAATTCATATATGATTTTAGGTGCAATTTGAAAGCAAAGAAATTAAAGTGAGTCGAAAGCATTACATTTTCAAAGATTAATTTTCATTTGTCCTCATAGAGCAAGAAGAAGAAAATTAAAAGACAAGGCAAAAAATCAAAATACAAAGAAGAAGAATGCTTGTTGGAAAAATGAAGGAAAATCAATAGCAAGTAAAGAGCAACACGACAATGTGTGTGAAGAAAATGCATGCAGAAATAAAAGTCCAAAACGCATCCAACATGTAGTTAAATGTCGACGTATGGGGAAGGATATAGGGGCAGCTGGTGAGCTAGCCCAAACCGACAGCCAAGAGACATAAACCAGTAGAAAATGACGACACATAGTAGCAGAGTCAAGAGACAAAACGCAGACAACTTCTACATTTTCTGGTATAAAACGCAACATGAAATGCAGATAAAAGCAGTGTTGTGAAACACAGAGAGGGGCGTGAGGTTTTAAGTTAGATGAACAGTAGCTAGGACATAAGAGTTTAATTGTCCAATCACGCTACAATAGAGAGATGGGAAGTGTGGAGCTAACTTGGAGTGGCGATAGAAAGTGAAGAGAGGATGGCATTAAGAGATAATAAGAGTGGTAGCTATAGTGAAAAGAAGAGAGAGCCGTGGATAGCGTAGGTGGTTTATGTTCATCTGAGGTTGCACACGCTAATTTTTACTACTTATAACCTCAGTGAATTCCGCAAGCACAAGGGTCGTTTGTGTAGTACCTAAGTTGTCGATCCCACGAGGAAGGGAACTGGTCCTAAAATCTAACGGTAGCTAAGTTCGTAATAATTAATTAAACAACTACTGCAGAAATTAAAATTAATCAAGAATCAAATATGAGTAATTAAAGCACCAAAAGAATGAACAAAAGCTAACTCACACAAATAATCCGAATTTCAACCTATAAGTGACCAATTGTGTAACACCCCACTCCCGCTGGACCCGAACCCGATATCGATAGTGATATCTGGATCCGTGCCCCGCGAGGGTGGTGTGCCACAACACTTAACA
>JAOTAY010020471.1:0-12484 GCA_025629805.1 Erythroxylum baracoense
TCATATATACAATAAATTCACAATTAAATGTTAAATTCGATAAATTAAAACTTCAAATTAAACATTTTATCGAAATTGAATATTCATATTTTCAAATTAACACAACAATTACAAAAAATATTTCAAAAATCATAAAAGGCATTTTATCGAACACCTCATAGGCAATATGTATAATCTCAATCTAACCATAATTTTCCATTATTTACTAACAATAACACATATAAACAACAAATAAACTAATAATTACACGAAAAAATCGCAAACATCAACAATAATCAAGCAAGATTTTATCACCAAATACTCACGTTTAACACTAAAAACATGCTTTTTTGTAGAAATAACACACCCATAAGAGAGTTTACCTCAAACAACGCACGATGAGTAAGACAACAGATGAAACACGGCTGGAAAACGCGAGAGAAGGAGTTGGAAAATAGAAAATATCGTGAGGAGAGAAGAAGAATTCTGCACGAGGGGAGGGGAGGGGGTGGCGCCCGACTTAAAGGCGCTGGATTACTGACGGAACATTAATTCCGTCAGTAATCTAGGTTTTCCACCGTCGAATTCACGACGAACCGCTGATAGTTACTGGCGGAACACAATATTCCGTCGGTAAAAGAGCGGTAATTTTATATACTGTGGAAACTCAAATACCGACGGAACATAAATTTCGTCGGTAATCTAGGTTTTCCACCGTTGACTTTACGACGCACCGTCGACAGTTACCGACGGAACACAATATTCCGTTGGTAAAAGAGCGGTAATTTTATATACTGTGGAAACTCAAATACCGACGGAACACAAATTCTGTCGGTAATCTAGGGTTATCTCCTCGTCTTCAGCAAAACGTCGACACAAGTTGCCGACAGTTAGTTATCATCTTGTCTTCATCAAATGATGACGTTTGGTTAAAGATTTACCGACGGAATAACGGTTCCGTCGTTAGTTAAGTTTCCCAGGATTTGCGACGGAATACAAATTTCGTTGGTAACTCGAGTTGGTTAAATATACCTCGGTATATTTAATGACGGAACAGTGTTCGTCTGTATGTGTCCGAAGCAATTAAAATGTGGGAACGGTTCCCGCATTTTTTTCCGACGCCGTAGGTTTTATCATCGCTATATGCCGTCGGAGATTTTACGCGAAACTCTTCCCTCCAGTGTGACCGACGGATGTATGTTTCCGTCGCTAACTACACCGTATTTACTGACGGAACGTTATGTTCCGTCGGTAAATAGTGTCGGAAGTTTTTCCGTCTGAAATTTTCCGCCGCTAATCAGTGATTTTCTTGTAGTATAAGAAAAATAAGCAAGGAATAAGCTGAAATATAGAAATCCCAAAAAATGGTTTTGGTGCTTTAGATTATAAGAAATCTAGATTTTGTGATGAAAAGTTGGTGAATATTAATGAAAACTGATGGAAATTATCAAATTCTAGTGGGTTTGGTTAGAAAACTTGATTAGGATAGTGAGTGTTTGAAAAAATTGAGAGAAACTAAGAGAAAATTAAAGAGGGAGAAGAAACTAAGAGTCCAACGTGAAATTCTATACGTTAAAATTTTAGCGACGTGGTCCATCACACAGTCATGGTGCAGACCATGGACAATTTTAGGTAGTAAAATTTTAAGACACAATTTGGGTCATGAACATAGCTTAGAATATATTGGCTCTTGAGAAAACTTTTCTACATGTTCTAGAACACCATAACCCATAAATCCTCCTATCTTCAGCTCCCTAAAGATATCGTCTAAGATATGGGTATATCCCTAGGTTATAGATCTTTTTGTTTCTCTTGACATTTAGACATAGTCTAGGACACATTAAAGTCCCAGGCCGTGGCTCCTTTTGGGAAAACTTACATATCAATACGGTTTGGAATATGGTAGTGTCTTAAGCCATATTTAATAATAAAATTAAACAAATACCTTATTTTTGATATTTCTATTATCGTATTTCTGGAATTTCTTATCTTTAACACTTTTTAAAGTTTCTCTTCAACCTTATTTGTTCCTTCTTTTATACTTTTAACTACAAAATTATAAAAATAAAAGCACAAAATACCAAATAAAAAGAACTAAAACAAGATATAAATTTATAACTAATCTTATAAAAACAAAATCAAACGAATGCCAAATGAAAACCTAAAATGTTAGTCCATAATAAAATTAAAAAGACATTAAACTTTTAACTGGGTTGCCTCCCAATAAGTGATTCTTTACGAGTCTTTTAGTTGGAATCTTTTAACAAACTTGATCAATTGTTGAAGTAATATGGTTGCTTCCTTCTTTATCATTGCAAACTGTGCGATGTAAAAGATCTTCTTCTCTCATCTTGACCTTCTTCTTTACTATTTCCGTCATTTTTAGTTATCATAGCCCTTTAACTTCTGTCTTCTCTTCATAATTTCTTTCAAAATAGTAGGACAAGTAGCTTATCTAGAGTCGTTAATAAACATAAATGGCATTTCATCATTTAAAAATGTGAGTTCTTGATTTTTTAAACCTAAATATTAGTTCACATTCCTTAATAATCATAAATGACATTTCATCATTTAAAAAAAGATTTCTTGATTTTTTTGGTCCTAAATATTTATTCACCTTCCGTAGTATTAATTATGGAACATATTGTCACTAGGAAGGGTCTACTTAGGATTAGTAATTTTTCTTCATCTTCTTTAATATTGATATTATAAAGATTGATTCGGAATATAAACATGTCAAATTTCACCATCACATTCTCTTTAACAACTCTAAGACTTTTGATATGTCTATATTTTATATGTTATTTGGATTGAATTCAAAGCTTTATGCACTACATTACCAGCTTTATATAATTATCTTCCTCACGATGCACTAACTGTACAAATTGATGCAAGTAACGATACGTGGGCTGGATGCCTTCTGGCAAAACCACCACAATCTAAGAAATTATGTTTATGCAAATATATTAACGGGACTTTTAGTCCGACTGAATGCAAATATCCTATTCATGAAAAAGAGACACTTGCTTGTCTCAAGACTTTAAGAAAATGGAAAATTGATTTATTACCAGTAACTTTTTCAGTTCAAACTGATTCAAAATATTTAGTTGGATTTTTAAAATATAATATAAGGGCAAATTTTAATCAAGGACGATTAATCAGATGGCAACTTGAGTTAAATCAATATCAGTTTACTATTCAATATATCAAGTCTTCTGACAATTTTCTTGCAGATATTTTAATAAGAGAATGGAAGCAGTTTTAAAAAGTCTCGAAGAAGCACTAGCTCATAAAGAGCTTGATATATATATATATATATATATATATATCATATATCTATTATATTTTTAAAAGTTTTTTAAATATAATTAACCTAAAATTTATGTTTCTAAATTGACTCATATTTCTCTAAAATACTAACAATGTCTAAGAAACTAAGTCACACCCGTGAGTATATATATAGTTAAGAAAAATTATTAATATTTGTTTTCATTATAATTATGTTGCAGCCATGAGTTCATCAACCAGTCATTTTGTTGATATATGAATATCACTTGCAACCTTCTAGGGTTCTTGCTCTACTATCCACTGTTCAAACATAGTTCTCACAGGTGTGACTTAACATGTCACACCCGTGACATACAATAACTATTATTAACTATATACTAAGCGCAATCGTTGTTGTTAACGTGTCCTAGATTTATCAATCGCAAAAATATCACCCATTCAGTTTATTATATTATCTGACACGTAATAAATTTTGGTAGTTTCTTAACCGAGAAACCTATCAATCCAATTAATAACTCTCTTTGCTTCTCTCTCCAATCTTTTTGGCAATATTTCACACACAAAAATCAAAGAATGTTGAGAAAAGATACTTAGAGGTCGCATACTAAAGGAAAAGTAAATCATCCTCTCCCTGCTTCTCTCTCCAATCTCTCTTACTGTCACCAATTAATAACGCTTCCCGGTCTCAATCACATCACTTTGAACTTCATTGAATTGGGATACATATCAAAAATAAAATACCGAAACTCTCGAACGTTCTGCCTTTAACGTACTCACAAAGTCCTCTCTCTCTCTCCCTCTCTCAAAGTTCTAGAAGATATTTTCTCTCTCATTCTTCGTAAACATCCCAAAAAGTGAGAGATAGAGCGGAAGGAGGATCCAATACTTGATCTCCCTATTACTCCATCCTTGGCATTTAGAAGGACGCCTCCTTCTTCAATATCCACACTGCTTATCGCAAACTCGCCATGGTAATTCTCTTATTTTAACTTCTCAATCAATTCTTTGTCTTTTCGAATCAAAATTGATTTTTTTTTGCGTTTTTGTGTTAATCGATCCTTCCTTCCGAGTCAAAAAACAAATATCTTGAAAAGAAAGAGTTAAAGACGAACAGAAGCGACATGTACTTAAATAACACTATCACAAATTATGGGACAAACATCGAACATGGCGTTTCTTGCAACAGTTGTAGCAGCTATTTTGTTCTAGTGCTTAATTTCTCAGAGAAACCATATAGTTGGAGGCAACTCCGCCTGGACCATACCTAGTACTGGTTCTTACTGTTCTTAGGTTGCAAGCCAGAGATTCGTTTTTGGTGACATACTTGGTTTACTTTTTTTGATCGTATGAACTAGCTATCTAATCATCCTGACATATCTTTTGCTTCGTGTTTGAGGGATTAGTGACAAATGCAGCAACCATGGAGTTACACACTTCACCAAGCTTTTAGACAAGTGGTCTGGCTCTGACGGATATTGCTTGTAAGTTATTCTGTCATATTTAGTTGTTGTGACTACAACATAACTTAGTTTATTTGGTAATCTGATCTGATTAGGATGTATCTTTGTGCAGTGCAGACTTCTGGGCCACTGAGTTTAACTTTTTTATTCTTTAACTTGAGCATATAAAAGATGCTTGAAAGTTAGTTAACAACCTTTGTTCTTAGGTAGTCCTTCCTGTCTCAGAGAGTAGTATTGTTTACTTTAAAATTTTAATAATGTCTGTAAAATTTCTTCCTGCTTATGGTTATATACATAACAATATGAATAATACATGTTTTTATTTCCATCTTAAGAGAATCATGTAATATCTTTTCCTTCATTAAGGGAAATCGAAGATAGATCATGGGATTCTTGGATGATGCCCCTTTTAGAGTAGGTGATTCCCGAACTAACATTTCAAGAAGTACTTAGTAATTACTTTGTGATATCACGTAATTAATAGTTTATGTTGTGCTTTTGATTGCAGACAGCAATTGCTTGCTATAAGGTGGTAAAGTTAATGGGAAAAATATGTTCCTAACTTCCTATTTCTGCAAATAGGATTTAATTTACGTCCAAACAATATTTTACGGCTCTACAGGTAAAGAATACGAGTGAATTGAGCAATGACTATTTCAGGTACTTCTGAAGTTGGAAGTTCATTTTGCACTGTGTTTAACATTATTTGATTGCTAAGATCTCACTTAGATGTTCCATCTCATATATTCAATAATGCCTTGATGATCATCTAAACTTCTGTATTTTCGTCTATGTTTATGTGTTCATTTTGCGTTCGTTAACTGTGAGCTGAGTGTGTGGTCATAGATTTGTGACTGCCTTAACCACATGAAGTTAGATATTGCTCTGAACTTAAATGTTCTTTATCTGTTATAATCTTCTTTTCAAATTCTTCACTTTTCGGAGGTTTTGCATGTTATTTAATACTGTCAACAATCTCTCTACTTTGTAGGGAAACATGATCGCTGGAGGAATTATTGAATTTTGTGATGGAGGACCTCTTGTAAGGATATTATATAAGATCACTAACATTGCACACTCTGCATCTCATGGATTAGATTTGTGATGTTTCTGAGATACTTCTTCTGAGATTATCCGGGTTTTAGTTAGGTTGCATATAGAAGCTCTATAGGAAAGTACTGAACTTCCTTTTAATGAGATTAATAAAATCAGTTTGACAACAACTTCCTAAAGCCAAACCTTAGAAACTATGATCAATGTTGAGGTAGTTTCCATATGCTTTATTTTAGCATAATATCTGAAAGTTAGTGCTTTGTTGCTTCATGTCAATTATTGAAGAATAAGTGTCTCTAAAGTTATTATCAAAATGCCAAAGTTAGTACATCATTTGCTCTCTTCCTGCACTTCCTCTCCCCTCAGATTATGAATCTTGTAATCCATCGGATGATGGTGGGTGATACATAAGATCCTGTCTCTCCCAGCTAATTTTCGAATGCCTTATTTCAGTTGCAATGTCTTATGTACATGGCTATATTTCCTTTGTAGATAAGATATGCTCCTTGTCTTTGCATGAAACAGGTTAAGAACTATATATCATTAGCTAGTCCCCATGCTGATACTGCTTCAGTACCATTCTGTGGGGTAAATACTTTTTGTCGTCTATTATATATGATTCCCTTCAATACTATGTTAATGTTATTTACTACGTAATCTGGATCACTATGCGGTAATTTTTGCTGGACAGTCTGATTTGCATTCTCATTGATGCTATGATGAAACTAGAGGTCTACAGTAGCTATGTCCAGGTGTGATATGTATTGTCACATTTCAGTGAATAGTAATTTAATTTATTAAACAAATTTATGATAAAAATAATAATTAGATTCTAAAATAATAATTTAAAATTTTGTAATTAAATATAAGGAGATAAATAAAGAATATAAATTCTCACAAATATAATTTATTAGTGAGATTAAATAAATTTATTATTTTTAAGAATAAAATAGTAATTTATTTTTTTTAAAATAATAATTTAAAATAAAATTTTAATTAAAATATTAAGAAATAAATATAGAATATAAATTTTTATTTAGATTGTATGAAAGAATTGAAAAAAAATTTCATTGAAAATTTAAAAGATTTATGAGTTTACCTTTAAAATCTTAGCTTTCATTATAATGCATTATCTTCACCATCACCAAGGCCATCAAAGCAAAAACTAAGCTTTCTCATGGGTGTTTAAAATTCATGGATTATCTCCTAATGCTTTAGGTAGCTGTTTTGTTGAGGTATGACGTTAAGTGCCTAATATGGTATTGAATATGAAATACTCAACGAAAAACTTCCTTTGAATGAGATTGAGGATGCTCTTGAATGGGTAGAGAATGACTTTAAAGACACTAGTTTTCAGTAGAAAATACTCCAAGTTTATTCTGATTTCCTTAATGTCTTTTAAATATACTTCTTTATATTTTAAATATTATTTTTAACATATTCTTAATTATTTTAAGCAAAATCTATACTAACAAATAATTTATTTTAATAAACAAATTTATGATAAAAATAATATTACATTCTAACAATAACAATTTAAAAATTTTCAATTAAAATATAAAGAAATAAATAAAGAATCTAAAATTTCAACTAGGATGTGAGTGACCCTGAATTGAAGAGACAAAGGCGGGTGACGAAGTACAAGTCCAATGCGTAAGAAAGGAAGGTGAAGGACTCTGTAATGAGTGGATTTCAATGGATGAAGAACAAGTATAACAAGCTTGCGCATAGATATTGATTGGAGAGAGGGAAAGAAATCTTGATTTTCCTTCAACTTTTTTGGATATTAGTTAGGTTTTGGCAATAAAAATTTCATGTTGGTGTTGATGATCATGAAGCCAAAACCTTGGAAGAGAATGATTAGTTATAGGGAGATGAGATTGAGATAATCATAATTTATTTGTTTTGTTGTGTTATCTTCCTTATACGTATGTGTGTATATGCATATTATTACGATAATCCCAACCTTACTGAGATTTCATTTAGAAATTGCTTTTCATTAGTGTCTAATTTGAAGCTCTAATCGTAATTACTTTTTCTACTTTTTAGTACGACATAATTAAAACAAATAGTAATATTTTTTCTTAAGAATATATATATATAGTGACTAGTCACTATTTATTATTTTTCTTAGGTATAACCAAACCATATCCTATTTTTCTCAAATACGATTTCTTATATCATCAATCATGGTTTTCAAACTACCCTCCGTAATAGTAATAATTTTGTTAAGTATGTATATACTCACTGGGTGTGACACCTGTGAGACACACCATTTTACTTGTATATATATTATTAAGTATATTAAGTATTCGATCATTCAGGTTTAGATAATGTCTGTCGTTGGTTTCTTTGATCCTTTTCGTTGTTTTGCGAGGATCACGTGATTTTTTGCTGTGTGCGTGCGTGTGCAATGTGTGCTGTCGGAGATGAAGGTTACTGGAAATTTAGATGTTGAGGAATATTGATGGTGTATTCAGGTTGCTAGGCACCTGATTCTTGCTGACCATGACATGCACGTTGTCACTGGTGCACCTGACTTTGTTTTTTACATCCGTAATTGACTCACCTAGGCTCTTCATTCGCAAGGTAGCTTACTCTTTCTCGCTTGCTTTCACCTGTAAATTGTTTATTGTTCTTGCATTCACTGTGAAGTTCAGGGATGAGGGATTGTTGGTATCAGATTGTGGTCGAAATGAGGAAAGTGGCTTACCTCCATCAGAGCTTACTTAGTGGTACTTATAGTTTTGTTATTTTCATGAGTGTGACTTAACATGTCCCACCCATGACATACACCATTTTTACTTTTATTTTTTCTGTCGCAAGAGATTTATGTGTTTTGATCAAAATAATTCTGAACATGCTGGTGGAAAGGAATACGGATGGGAGTAGGCAAGTGCTAGAGACTCTTTAGACGATCTAAGCATATACTCTTATTAAGAATATCGATATAGAAAAGATGTTTATTTTGCATTTTACATTTTTAAGAATTAATCATCGAGTGTTAATATCAACATGAATATTTAAAACCAATTTTGTAGATAAATTATATTGAGATTGCATATTTAAAGATGTTTAACTTTTTTTAAAAGTTAATTTGATATAAGTTATACATTTTTTGATTTAGTTATTAGTTTTTTAAATTTATACTAATAAAAACTTATATAATATTTAAATTTGAAATATAAAATTTTTTTCATTAAATAAATTAAAAATCTTAAAATTTTATTACTTTTTAATTTGTTAATTATCGAGTGTTAATATCAACATGAACATTTAAAACCAATTTTCTAGATAAATTATATTGAGACATCATATTTAAAAATGTTTTAACTTTTTCAAAAAATTAATTTATTATAAATTATACATTTTTTAATTTAGTTATTAATTTTTTAAATTTATACAAATCAGTTGAACATTATTTTTACTAATAAAAAATCTATATAATTTTTAAATTTGAAATATACAAATTTTGTCATTAAATTAAAAATTATTATTGAATTAAAAAGCTTAAAATTTTATTACTTTTTTATTTGTTATCCCAATTATATTTAAGTTGTGGCTAGGAGGTAATGAAAATGAGCACTTTCTCCTTTATTTTCATCTATTTATTTTCCTCTTGTATTCTCATAGATATGACTTGACATGTCACACTCGCTGTTTACAATTAATGACTCTTTAACTCTTCCTAACACCAACAACATCTCTCTTGCTGTCACCAAAAATAACTGATCTTAATCACGTACTAGAGACAACAGTAAATCGTCCTCCTCTTCTCTGCTTCTTTGTCAATAAATAAAGTTACTTTATTGATATAGACTTCTTTGTGGTCTCTCGATCCCTCTAGAATATCCCGAGTAGCTATTACATCTTCCTCCTCAAAGCTCTTTTCTTTCTCTTCTTTACTGAACCTCCTCGTACCCTCAGATCAAAGCTGTATTTCAAAAAAGGATTAACATCAAACATAAAAATGCTCTCAACTGTCAAGCTAAACAGAATCGAAATTCGAATAGTAGTATAAACAGAAAAGTTATAGAAGCAGCAGAAGACGAAGAGAAACGAATCGTAGAAGGAGTCTTTGGAATTTAACATAGAGCCTTCTACATGCATCTTGCGGTTTGGTACTTTTACCCATTCCAATAGGAAATTTATGTGATAAGAATGGTGTTTAGTGATTAATAGACAAGGCCTTGAAGGGAAAGCAAAAGCACTCGACCGACAAACAAGTTCAAGAGAGAGAAACTATAGTTGGACGAAAAATACAAGTCAGTCACTGCAACTCCACTTTTGACATCAATTACGACTCCGATAATGACTTCGAAGCTTTTAAGTTTCAGTTTTTTTCACTCACCTCACTTCCTCCTCACCAACAAAAGGTATCCTTTTCCTTTCCCTGTCTGTCTTTTTTCCTTCGGTTCTGCTTTATTGACGATCTTATGGGCTTGTGTAGATTCTTCGTTTTTGATAATGATAAACCTGTTTTGGATGGATCTGATTTCACTGATGGATTCTTTGACCTTGGGTTTAACTTAAGTCTTACCCCAGAGCTTATGTTGCTGGCAACCGCATTCAACATTTCTGGCTAACCTTATCTTTTTGCAGACCATGCTAGCTCTATATCAAAGACTACATCAGTTTGAAGACCTTGAATGGAGTTGGAAAAGTTCGATAGATTAACGAGTTCGGAAATCATCTCCAAATCTTCAACAAAGACACGAGCAAGTACATAGTTCCTTACCTGACAGACCAAACATTAGGGAAGAAGATAACGATAGGACCTTCCTCTCATTCATGGCTGACACCAATAAGGAATTTCTTTATGGAACTATTTGGTCTGAAGGATGATGTGCCCTTGCTCCATAATCTGCGGTAAACTCAATAGTTTCTACAATTTCTCAATCACACAATTCTATTTTTCCTTAAAAATTTTAAATTATACTATATTTAGGTCTTGTGTCTATCATACACCTCATCTTAAGTGACGTCATATGTTTGTATCAAATCACTTTTAAAGTAAGAGTTCAGTTAAACACTATGCAAAATCTTGTTTTTTTCATAATCAAATCCTTTTCTCTACTAGAAGATGACGTACTCTTGTTCCTGTTATAATGAAGTTCTTTTCTACCATGTATTTTTTACATTAACAAAACAGTAAATTTTAATTAGTACATTTAAAATTTTAATATAATTTTAAAAGAATGAACAAGAATGGTAGCTTTTGATGCTTACCTTCTTTAGAAGAATAAATTTCTGATGATAAGATAAATTAATATCACTTATTTTATATTAAAAATTCACATTTTCCATATTAATATCTAATTATGGCACTTTTTTATATGTATTGTTCAAGATTTATTATGACTTATTAAAAAATAAATACTTATAATAACTGTCAACATAATTTTTTATCTATAATTATAATTTATTCACCGTTTAACATAACTTATGAAATTACTATATAATTTAAATTTATTTATAATGTTAAGATCACATTATTGCTATATTACAAAGAATTAATGATGTCAAAAAATTATGTAAACAAATGTATTCTTAACTTCATAGTTCACAGTTGTGGAAAATATAATTAATTGTTATTATTAATTAATAATTCTTGATTATTATTCAGTTAATTAAGTGTTGCATGCTTGACAAATAAGGGTAAGGTGAAAAAGTTTACGTAAAAAACGTGTTAGGTTGAAAAGTTATTGTATGAACAAATTATGATTACTTTTTAAAAGTTGACATAAAAAACTATATTCTTATTATTATTTCTGTAACTTATATCACAATTGTGACTTCTTAAGTCACAGCCGTGATAAGGCTATTAAGTCACGATTGTGACTTAAGAAGTCATAGTCGTGACTTATTTAAATTTGACTAAATTTATTATTATAACCCTACCTTATTTTTATTTAAAATAAATTTATTATTATTTTCCATCATTTATAAAGTTTTGAGATTTAAACATAATTTCATATTATTAATTAAGTCATCTAAAGTTAACTTAAAATGAAATGGCTGTGAAATAATAAAAATAATTAGAAGAACAAATTTCTAATGATCAAATAAATTAATATCACTTATTTTATATTAAAGATTCACGTTTCCCATATTAATATCTAATTATATTCAAGATTTACTATAAGTCTTGTTAAAAAAATACTTATACTAGCTGTCAGTATAATTTTTTATATCTATAAATTATAGTTTATTTACCGTTTAACGTAACTTTTGAAATTACTATATAATTTAAATTTATTTATAATGTTAAGATCATATTATTACTATATTACAAAGAATCAATGATGTAAAAAAAATTACGTAAACAAATGTATTCTTAACTTTATGGTCACAACTGTGTAACTCGTTCATGGTTGTGGCTAGAGAACTCACAACTGTGATAAATCACCACCCACTTAGGTCACGGTTGTGACTTCTGAAGTCACAATTGTGATAAGGCTATTAAGTTAAAAAGTTACAGCCGTAACTTATTTAAATTTGACTAAATTTATTATTACGACCATGTCTTATTTTATTTTAACTAAAATTATTATTATTTTCAATCATTTATACAATTTTGAGATTAAAAAGAATTTTCTCTAATTTAATAAAAATAATGATACCATCAAACAATTTTTGACCTTATACTAGATTTTATATCTACCTATAAATGCTTCCCTCCAAAAATTAATATTAACAGGTTG
>JAOTAY010020472.1:0-12482 GCA_025629805.1 Erythroxylum baracoense
TAGTGTGATTGTCCCTAAGAATGATGAACTATTGCTATGGCATAAAAGGTTAGGTCATCCAAACTTCCAGTATATGTTATGATTGTTTCCAAATATTTCAATAAATAAAGATCTTTGTGTTCAATGTGATGCGTGTGAATTTGCTAAGCATCAAAGAACTTCTTTTACAAGGTTTGAATACAAACCCACAAAACCTTTTTCACTTATCCATAGTGATCTTCGGGGCCCATCTCGTGTCACTAATAGAACCAATTTAAAGTGGTTCATTACATTCATCGATGGTCATACTCGTTTGTGTTTGGTGTTTTTTTGGAAGGATAAAACTGAAGTCCCTACTATGTTCATTAACTTTTATCATATGATAAAAAATCAATTTCAAACAAGTATTCAGGTCCTTCATACTGATAATGGTATTGAATATTTTAATCAGAATCTTCATACATTCTTACAAAAACATGGAATTGTCCACAAAAGTACTTGTGTCAATAGTTTTCAACAGAATGGGATTGTTGAGCGGAAAAATAGACACCTTCTTGAAGTAGCTAGGGCCTTGATGTTCACTAGCAATGTTCCAAAATATTTTTGAAGGGATGCTATCCTTACTGCAACCTACCTTATTAATCGAATGCCTAGTCGTGTCCTTTCTTTCAAAACACCTCTTCAAAAATTTCAAGAAATTCATACTATTGCCCATCTTGAAACTAACCTTCCTCTAAAGGTTTTCGAGTGTACAGTCTTTATTCACAGTTATTCATACAACAAACTCGATCCTAGAGTCAAAAAAATGTGTGTTCCTGGGTTACTCTGCTACACAAAAAGGTTATAAATGTTATGATCCTATATCAAAAAGGTTGTTTGTTAGTTATGACGTCAATTTTTCTGAGGCAGATTCCTTCTATCCCAAGTCTTCGATTCAGGGGAGTATTGGAGTGAGTTTGATGATGAATCTCAGTCGTGTACATCTGTGCCTGAACCTCCTTGTACATCTATCCCTGAACCTATCCTAACACCTATGTCCAATGCATCTTCTATAGAGACAAATTCTGATACAGAAGTAACCATGCTTGACAATACACTCAAAGTGTACTCTCGGAAAAAGAAAACAAGTATTACACTCCCTATTCCTGAAGCTATACCAATCTCTGAATCAATGCAAGTTCTTGCCGAAGATGCTCAGAGTAGTAATACAAAGGAACAAGAAGACAATACAAATCTAGAACTGCCAATCGCTTTACGAAAGAAATCTAGATCATGTACCATGCACCCGATTGAGAGGTTTGTCTCTTATGATGCTCTATCTTCTCAATATAAATCGTTTATTGCTAATATGGATAGAATTGACATTCCCAATAATATCCAAGAAGCTCTTAAATTTCTGAAATGGAGAGAAGCAGTTTTTGAAGAAATAAGAGCACTTGAAAAAAATGAAACGTGGGAAGAAGTTGATCTGCCAAAAGGGAAGAAACTCGTGGGGTGTAGGTGGATATTCACAGTCAAATATAAGGCTGATGATTCCATTGAGAGGTATAAAGAGAGATTAGTAGCAAAGGGCTATACTCAGACTTATGGGATGGACTACAAGGAGACATTGGCACCTGTGGCAAAATTTAACACTATTAGACTATTGCTATCTGTAGCTGCTAACTTTGATTGGCCCCTTCAACAACTTGACATTAAAATTGCTTCTTGAATGACAAATTGAAGGAAGAAGCATATATGAAACTTCCTCCAGGGTTTGATAAGTAAGGAGGAGGAAACAGATTATGCAGACTAAGAAAATCCCTATATGGGCTGAAACAATCACCACGAGCTTGGTTTGAAAGATTTGCCAAAGTCCTAAAACCAGAAGGATACACACAAGCTCAATTTGATCATACAATGTTCTTCAGAATTAGAGAAGGTAAGAAGACAATTTTGATTGTGTATGTAGATGATATTATTGTAATTGGTGATGATGCAAAGGAAATTACAAAACTCAAGTCAGCTTTGAGGAAAGAGTTTGAAGTTAAAGACTTAGGAGAAATGAAGTATTTCCTAGGCATGGAAGTAGCTAGATCAAAGAAAGGGAATTACATCTCACAAAGGAAGTACATTCTTGATCTCTTGAAGGAGACAGGAATGTTAGGATGTAAACTAAGCACCACCCTTATTGAAAGTACAAAGTTTGAAGATGAAGAAGATAAACTGGTTAACCGTGAAGAATACCAGACACTAGTGGGAAGGTTAATTTATTTGTCTCATACTAGACCAAATATTGCTTTCGCCATGAGTGTTGTAAGTCATTACATGCACCAAAGAGTAAGCATTTTGAGACAGTTTATAAGATCTTACGGTATTTAAAGGGTACTCCTAGGAAAGGATTATTATTCAAAAAGGGAGATCAAAGAACAATTGAAATATATACTGATTCAAATTGGGCAAGTTCAGAAGAGGATAGACGATCAACCAGTAGATATTGCACTTTCATGTGGAGAAATTTGGTTACGTGGTAAAGTAAGAAGCAAAAGATGGTAGCCAAGAGTAGTGCAGAAGCTGAACTTAGAGCAGTTGCAAAAGGAATTTGTGAAAGTCTCTGGTTGAAAAGAGTGCTGACAGAATTGGAAATCATTTTTAAGTCATCTATAAAGCATGATTGTGATAACAAGGGAGCCCTAAGCATGGCACACAATCCGGTCCACCACCATGAGAAAACAAAACATGTTGAAGTTGATCGACATTTTATCAAGGAAAAGATAGAAGATGGAACAATATGCCTAACTTATGTACCAACGAAGAAGTAGATGGCAGATGTATTTACCAAAGGACTTCAAAGACAAGTATTTGAAGAATGTATTAGCAAGTTATACATGATTGATATCTATAATCCAACTTGAGGGGGAGTGTGGTCAAGATATGGTATTATCACATAATATTGTGATAATCTGATTGTAATAAGATTATATTGATTAGATAGCATTATCTCAGGATTATTTCCTTTATTTGTATAGATTCTCTATCCTATTTGGTATCCCCTATTCATGTATATATGTACTACATTCTCTAAGAAATATGATATAGAGCAAAACAACTCTTATTCACAGTTAGGACACCCCTCTTTACCTTTATTGAAGAAGATATGCCCTCAATTCTGAAATGTTTATAGCTTAGAGTGTGAGTCTTTTCAATTTGCTAAAGACCATCGCGTGTATTCTCTTCCACGGTTAATAAACGATCTAGTTTTCCTTTTGAATTAGTACACTCTGATGTTTGGGTCCTTGTCCTATGGTGTCCAAAACTGGTATTCAATACTTTTTTACATTTGTTTCTTGTGTGACTTGACTTTATTTAATGGAAAATCATTCTGAATTATTCTCCCATTTTACTACCTTTTGTGTCGAAATTAAAACACTGTGTAATCGTTCTATCTATACTCTAAGAAGTGACAACGCCAAAGATTGCTTTTCCACCTCGTTCTAGCTCTGCATACTTCAAAATGGTATTCTTCATCAATCTCCTGTGTCGACACACTATCTCAAAATGGTGTAGCTGAAAGAAAACATTGTTATCTACTTGAAACTGCTAGAGCCCTCTTATTCCAAATGAATGTCCTTAAATCGTTTTGTGTTGATGTGGTCTCCTTAGCTTGTTTTTTAAACAATTGTATGCCTTCATCCATTCTTTTCCTACTAAACCCTTATTCTCTCTTACACCACAAATTTTGGCAGTACTTGTTTTGTTTGAGATGTTTGCCCTCAAGTCACCAAGTTATATCCTAAATCTTTGAAATGTATTTTTTTGGGCTACTCACCTACAAAAAGGCTATTGGTGTTACTGTCCAACTTTCAACAAATATCTTGTGTCTATTGATTTCACATTTTTTGAAAACATTTTCTTCTCTCCTACTCCTTTAATACCTACAAAGGTGGATGATGATTCGTTAGTTTATGAGGTCACCTATTTGATCAATAATGTTACCACTACACCACCACAACCACCACCCATTCATTTGGTCTATTCCAGAGGATGAAATCATCCTGATGCGAAATCCATACATTCCCTGTGTCTTCTTTGGCATTAGATCTGATTTTAAATGATCTCCCCGTTGACCTTCGCAAAGGTAGACACCAATGCACTTTTCGTATTTCCTCTTTTGTGTCTTATGATCATTTATCATCCCCTTTATATTCTTTTGTTGCCTCAATTGATTCTGTATCTCTCTTGAAAACTATTCGAGAAGCTTTAGCTCATCATTGTTGACGTAATGCTATGATAAAGGATATGAATGCATTAGAGGCTAGTGATGTGTAGAATTTGTTAAACTTACATGTTAAAAGAAATCCATTGGATGCAAATGGATTTGCAGTCAAAGTCAACTCTAATGGATCAGTGACTCATCTTAAAGCATGACTTATCGCTAAAGTCTATGCTCAAACCTACAGTGTGGATTATTCTAATACTTTCTTTCATGTTGCTAAACTAACATCTATCCGTCTATTCATTTCTATGGCAGCTACATTTAATTGGCCCCCAAACTATTTAGATATTAAAAATGCCTTCTTACATGGTGACCCCCAAGAGGAAGTGTATATGGAGCAACCACCTGAGTTTGTTGCTCAGGGGGAGTATGACAAAGTTTGTCGTCTTCCCTGCTATGGGCTTTGAAACAAAGTCCATGTGCTTGGTTTGGAAAATTTAGTCAAGTCGTAGAAATGTTCGGATTAACTAAGGGCAAATCTGATCACTCAGTCTTCCATAAACAATCTAAACTTGGGATTATTCTTCTTGTTGTGTATGTGGATGATATCATCATTACAGGAAGTGACTCTATGGGCATCTCATCATTAAATCCTTTCTTCATAGTCAGTTTCACATGAAAGATCTAGAAGCTCAGAAATATTTTATGGGAGTAGAAGTAATGAGAGGCTAGAAAGGCATTTTTTTCCCAAAGAAAATATGTACTTGATCTATTAGCTGAAATCGGAAAATTGTGAGCTAAGTCATGCCATATCCCGATGCCACCTAATGTACAACTTACCAAAGATGGATATTTGCTTGAAGATCCTAGAAAAAAAAAAAGATTGGTCGAAAAATTAAAGTATCTTACAAGAACTCGCCCCGATATTGCATACTTTGTTAGCGTTGTAAGTCAATTCATGTCTTCTCCAACTGTTAATCATTGGGCAACCTTAGAACAAATCTTATGTTACCTAAAAGGAGTTCCTGGACAAGGGATACTATATGAAAATCATATCCATACTAATATGAAAATCATATACATACTCATATTGAATGATTTTTAGATGCTGATTGGGTAGGTTCTAAGATCGATCAAAAATCTATAACTGACTATTGTGTTTTTGTGGGAGCAAACTTGGTCTCATGAAAAGTAAGAAACAAAATGTTGTATCTAGATCCAATCCAGAATTTGAATAAGAGCTATAACATAGGTAACGTGTGAATAATGTAGATATATCAACTATTATACGAAGTTGGTTTTAAAGCCTCAATACCAACAAAACTATGGTGTTGCTCTACATATTGCTTCTAATCCAGTGTTTCACGAAAGGACCAAGCACATTGAAATTGACTGACACTTCATTCGTGAAAAAGTTCAACACAACTTGATTTCTATAACATATGTCAAAACTAGAGAACAACTCAGAGATATATTCACAAAGGCCCTAAATGGTAATCGAATCAATTGCATTTGGAATAAGTTGGGCATGATTAATTTTTATGCTTAAACATGAGGGGAAGTGTTACATAGTGTGAGCATTACTGTCATTGATTCTAATCTTAATTATAGAGATTGTAATCCCTTGATCATAATAAATTAATCTTATAAATATGTATATATAGCCTTCCTTATTTACAATGAACATAAGAGAAAATACAAACCTCTTTCTATATTACAGTTATCAAACATTTAACAATATTTAAAACACATTTAAATTCTGTCTCATAATAAATGATTATATCTCTGATAAACATATTCTAGTGTTAAGGTGTATGTATTTGTTCATTACTGATATGTTTTTTTTCCCCTGCAATGAGAATAGTAAGATAACTTTAATATAGTAATTTTTGGATAGGTGGACGGCAAAACAAGTTCTGTTTGTTCTTTTCTGAAGACATTCTTGGTCATCTCATCTCTCCCCTTAGCTAATGATATTGTTTATGAAGCTTGTTTTCCTTCGTTTCCATTCCAAGATCCTAAGACCAATAATAAAGTTCTCACTTTCCATTCCACATAATATTTCCTCTATTGAAAGGACCATAAGCAGTGGTTTCTAGAATTTCATCTAAATTTCTCCCTTGTTATATTGCATTGCATTTCAGATAGTTTTTGTTGTGTTGGAACTCATTTTAGATAATTGAAGAGTCTATTATCTTATGTGAAGGAAGTTGAGGGTGATATAGGTTAAGAATAGATATTTACTAAGTGCATTGTCTTAGTTGGATGGCATGTGCATTAATTGTGAAGTAGGTTTGTATGACAATAGTATCCAATTGTTCGCAATTTGCATTACAAAGTAATGGTCTTACAAAGATTCTTGATATTATCAAACATTTTTCGCAGCTGGGCTGGAACTCAAGGGATTGATATTTCTGTTTCCTGATCTTTGACTTGCTCTTATGACTTAGTATGGGCTAATATCATAAGTAGATCAATCTAGGATAACTAAATGGAAATGAAGTCTGTCATATACTTCACATTTTCTAAACATTCCCACCAAACCAAAATTCAATGTTTCATGCTCTTCAAATTTCTTTAGCAATGAGAAGGGATATGCTCCTCTTTTGGCCTTGCTATGTTCTTACCTTTTTCTGTTATCTTGTTCATGCCTCATAGTCTTGAGCCATCCTCTAGACCTTTGTACTTAAATCTTGGAATATTACCAAAAGTTGTTTAAACATTTTTGCGCAAACTGCGCATGTAAATAGATAGTCACCCCATAGTCCTTTTCTTTCATAGTATGGAGCCAAAAAGCCTAGCTGTATAACCGTTCACAAATTTTGGTCCTCATTAGAATGATTGTTAACTGTAGACATAACCAAGGTTAGTAACCAAGGATAGAAGCTTTACTTTGTGACTGGAACAGAGGTCTGCTGATACACTGTCTTCTGATTTATACTATTGTTTAATTTGGGAATGGGGCTAAAAGAAGTTCCTAATCATGTTGTTCTGTGTCCACAGGATCGCTCTCTGGACTTTCATGCATTATGTGCATTATATGCTGTTACTGGTACTATCTTCATTCTCAAACTTTTAGGTTAAATGACTTCTTTTTTCATGATTGCAGTAAACAAAAGTAGTGCTACTTTTTTCCATTTTAGCAATTGAAAATTTGGAATTAAATGATCATGTCTTATTGTTGTTCAGTTCTGTGTTCCAGGATAACTAAGAGGAATATTGGTAAAAACAAATGTCAACTAGAGAAGTTGTGATACCAACAAATGCTATTATTGCTATCCCAAGTTAGTGGTCCTATGTATGACTACAAATAAACTCAGTCCATTTTGATCATTGAGATGCTAGCTTATTGTATCAAACATAGATGGAATCCCTCCTCAAAGCTGTGCTGAAAGAAGCTATGTGCCACTCATTTTTCCTAGAACGGAGTGGTCATAGAATGAGTGAAATATTTCCTGGAGCATCACTGATTTAGAAATGTGGTTCTAAGAAAAACTGTAGCCGAACTACATGTTATCGATAATAAAGATAATTGTTTGTTTGTCTATATTACTTATTGCATAAAATGGTCTTGTCAGGTGATAATATTTTGCTCGTAATTCTCTTTTCCCATGGATTCTACAGATGTAGCACTAGTAACTTCCTTGAGGGATGGGATGAATCTTGTCAGTTATGAATTTGTTGCATGCCAAGATTCAAAGAAAGGTGTCCTCATTCTCAGTGAGGTAAATTTAAGATGCAAAAAATGCAGGATACTTTTATCTGCACTTGACGCATTGTCACTACTGAAAATCTTATTATCAGGCAAGCATTAAAAGTGGGCTTCTAGTAATCTTCTGATCATATTATCCAATCATTTTGTTGAGTCTACCCATATATTTGTGCTGGATGTAAATGATGTATAACAGATGATTGGTTTTACAGTTTACTTTTGTTTCTTTTGTATATTGTTGTCCAAAGATCATGAATCGTTGCTAGTGTCCTAGAAGCTTCAGCAAACAAAATTTGCTTTTCTGCCAATTTTCGTATGTATTTTTTGCATCTGATGCAAGTAGTTGTAGGAAGAGAAATCAGCTTATAGTGTTTTATTTGATGAATTTTGTATGAGAAACAGTGGCTCTTTTTGTTTTGCTTTGCTTTTTATTTACATGAGTCTTGAGAAAGTCCTGATTCTGTATTATCTTTCACCATAACGAATCCTTTTTTGGTGTTTCTGTAGTTTGCTGGTGCAGCACAGTCTTTGGGTGCTGGAGCAATCCTTGTGAATCCTTGGAACATTAGTGAAGTTGCTGATTCAATACGCCAAGCTTTGACTATGTCAGTTGAAGAAAGAGAAAAGAGACATCAACATAATTTTGTGCATGTCACAACCCACACAGCTCAAGAATGGGCTGAAACTTTTGTGAGGTATGATGACATAGAATTTTAAACTAGAAGTTCAAATTCTTACTTTTTGAATGCAAATATTTGTTGTTGGCCTTAACCTATGAATCTACTCTTGTTTCTGGATCTCCCCACAGAGGAGAGATTAAAGGAATATAATCTCCTTACCGGCTAGGAAGCCTAGGTCTTGGAAGAACTAATATTGCTGACATGCTTATCGCATTTGTTACTTTATACGTACCTTTTAGCAGAAACATCTTGCGGGCCACTCTGTTTTTTAGGTTTTTACTCATGCCCTAAGCTATCTTAAGTATCGTTTTGATGTTTTTGATACTTCAACAGTGAACTAAATGATACGGTTGTCGAGGCACAATTAAGGACAAAGCAAGTCCCACCTTTGCTTCCAGAATATGATGCAATAGAATGTTTTCTACAGTCTAATAATCGATTGCTCATACTGGTATGGACGATTTAGGACTTTGTGGTCTTGCACTTTTAGGCTTTGAATGAGAAATTACATTTTGATGCCTAATTATTAAGATGTTTGTTGCTATCATACCTGCGGTATCCTTTTTTGCATTGTTGAACAAGCATTCGTCAGTCTCACTTTTGTTATGTCCTAATCTAGTATGTGCCTCTATCTTATTGCATCGAGTAGAAATGTTGCTGGAGATGTGAATGGTCAACTTTCTCAATTAACGTCTTTGTTTTGTTTTGTATTTTTACCATCAAATATATTGTAGAAAATATTAAAATAAAATGTCAATACTAATAAAGTCGATTGTGGTTTCCTTTTTTTCCTCAAAAAAATCTTGTGTCATTTAATTGAAAAGATCCATATTGTGTGATACTTAATAAAAGAACATTTTCCTGGTATTTTTTGTAATTTGTAAAATGATTATTATCCTGGAATTAATGTAATTCATTTTCCCAGTACTGATGAATTCTATTTTCACATGATTACTCATTCTTTTACTTGAATTCATATTGAAAAAATGGCATATTTAACTAATTACCAAAGCAGAGGGATCTCTACAATTAAAGTGAAACAGAAGTGCCTTTTCTAAAATAACAATATCATATGGAGCCTTGGTACATTAACCCAAAAATGAAATTAATCTGATATTCTAAACATGTGCAACTTTTGTTCTTCATTTTGCCAATACCTATGATATCTATGGTGGCTGTTGGGCATGACATTTGTAGTGAAAAAGTTGAAAAGAGGTTAGGAAATGGCATGTGTAGCATCTTAAGTTTCATGGATGTGATTTGTATTTTTGTTCTCATTCCAGTTATTTTGTTGTTTAAACCTCAGGGATTTAATGCAACGTTGACCGAACCAGTGGACACTCCCGGGAGAAGAGGTGATCAAATTAAAGAAATGGAGCTTAAGTTGCATCCTGAGCTGAGAGAAACATTAAAAACACTTTGCAGCGACTCAAAGACCACCATTGTTGTACTAAGTGGGAGTGCCGGGAGTGTCTTGGATGATGTATCTTACCTAAATTCAATGAACAGATTCGTTCTTAACGTATTATACATGTATTGTAAATGAGTCTTCCACTTTTGCAGAACTTTGGGGATTATGACATGTGGTTGGCAGCAGAACATGGAATGTTTTTACGTAATACAAAGGGAACCTGGATGACAACAATGCCAGAACACTTGAATATGGATTGGGTTGATAGTGTAAAGGTGCCAAAGCTGCTTGTGTTAAGGTTGAATTTGTAACCGCATATCTACTAAATAATTACATCATTCTTTGGCTTGTTATTTCAGCATGTTTTTGAGTACTTCATGGAGAGGACTCCCCGATCACATTTTGAGCAGCGTGAGACATCGCTCGTGTGGAATTACAAGTATGCAGGTGCTTGTTTTTTCTGGAGTTTAGGCAGGCTATCTTGCATCAACTGTTCGTCTTCCGTTGGTCTTTCTGATTTTTTTCTGCAATAGATATTGAATTTGGAAGACTTCAAGCAAGGGATATGTTGCAGCATCTGTGGACAAGTCCAATTTCTAATGCATCTGTGGATGTGGTCCAAGGTAGCCGCTCGGTTGAAGTTCGAGCAGTTGGTGTTACAAAGGTAACATATTGTTATCTATTTCTAGAGTCGCTTGTAAATTTTAAATCATCTGCAACAGCTCCATGTTTATTCAGGGTGCTGCTATTGATAGAATACTGGGGGAGATTCACAGTAAATCCATGACAACGCCGATTGATTATGTCCTATGTATAGGACATTTTCTCGGAAAGGTAATTTGAGACCTTCTTTCCATCAATTTATCTACTGTAATTTTCTGGTGAAGTTACATGGAAAAAAGTTTGGAAGAATTTAGCTCTATTTGACTTTTTTTCATAAAGTTAGGCAGACCATGGACACTGGCTTTAATTCAGAAATTGATTCAGCTTAACTACTTCTGCTAATGACATTCAAACATGAGGATATCTGAAGTAGTTATGAAGTGATTGGTGATATGTAGAACCCCATTTAGTTTTGAACGTGCAAGAAGGGAAAAGGGAAGTATGCAGAAATCTGGGATCCAATCACTTTAATTGTAGGCATCTCATGTTGTCAAAGATTGTAATAGATTCTAAGTGCTCCAGGATGAAGATTTATATACCTTCTTTGAGCCAGAGCTCCCTTCTGACGGCTTTGGGATACTAAGAACCAGGCAAAGGGATGGACTGAAATTACCTGGGGAAAGGAGACCGTTGAAGCTTCTAGCTGGTAGAAGTGGGAATAAATCATCTCATGGCAAGGCACAACGACCGTCGTCAAATCCCGAGAAGAAGACGACTAATCATTGTCCTGAGAAGATGACTAATTATAACTGCGGAAGCAGGAGGCAACCATCACCAGAAAAGACTTCGTGGAGTGTGCTTGATCTGAAGGGAGATAATTACTTCTCATGTGCTGTTGGACGAACCTGTACGAATGCTCGCTATTTGCTTGGATCATCAGATGATGTTGTGTCCTTTTTGAGGAGACTATCCAATGCATCTTTCTCAGGCGCATGCAGGCGAAGTTGAGAAGTTATTTTCTTTGCAATTCCATAAACCAAAAGTGAAGAATGGTACAACAACCTGTACTGAGCTATGTGCTTCATGTATAGCTTCACTAATTTATCTAGAATACAATGGTGCTCGTAATTGGCAGGAAGTGAAACTGAGCATAAAATAACGGTATATGACCACAGCAATGTTCTATATTCCAACATTTCTTTATGAAGTCAACTAAATGGCTTGATATAATTTTTACTATGTTCCCCACGGCTTGAGGCATTGCTGGTAAGGTTTTCAATGCAATCTTGTTTGGTTTATATACTCGCCAATTCATTTGTTGTAAGGTTGAAATTTATGTACAAAATCCCAAACTTGAACTCAAATGTCCCAATTTGGAAGTTTTAATCACCGTTTTATGTCTACTTCTAGCATGTTGTTGGGTTACCACTTGGAATCTTATATTCGATAATTTTAATTAGTGTGCTTATTTCAAGTAGAAGGTTCAATTTCATTACCATTCGTTGAACTACTAATAGTTCTCTTAGCGCACTCTTCGTCTACAGAATTTGTGAATTCCTCCCGCTTATTCTAAAACTTTTCAAGGACGCCTTATGACATCCAAGTTGCGAGAGATAAATTGAATAAGTACGGCTGTCCCTATTGGGCTGTACTATTACCAATATTGTTAAAACCGGACCGGACCTTCCGGTTGGACCCGAAAAATTGTGAACCGGTCAGTGGTCTGGTTCGGTTTTAACAAAAAACCTTTTAAATTTAAAACTGGTTACACCGGTTCGGGGACAAAATCTCTAATCGCTAGTCGCGCCTTTCATATTTCAGAATTTGAGAAAAATGGAGGGCGACTGGCGATTGAGGGCGAGAGACTTCGATTCGTCTCTCGCCCGTAGCCGCGACTGGCGA
>JAOTAY010020473.1:0-12476 GCA_025629805.1 Erythroxylum baracoense
GCTATCAGCCTTTTCTTTCTCTCACTAGAAAAAGATTGTGAGCTTTTGTTACAGTAGGGTTAGCTCTCTTCGTATCGTACTAAAGAATTTCTCCTTTTTTAAATCATAAGATTTGTAAGAATTTTCTATAAGATTGTAACATCTTCGACTACGACTAGTATTTATAGCCGTTATCTCTAACTGCTTCTTGATCTTTGATAACCGCTTCTTGATTCTTGATAAAAGTCATTTAGTTGAGTTCTGTAACTAACTCTAACTAAATAACTGTCTTGACGTGCTAATGTATCTTCATGGTATCGTCTATGTCTTCTTTGCGTCTATGTTGCCTTTGCGTCTATGTTGACTTTACGTCTGCGTCTGTGTTTTGATTTCGAGTCTGCGTCTGCGTATGCGTCTGTGTTTTGATTTTACGTCTGCATCTGCGTTTATATTGTCGTTGTGTCTGCGTCTGTGTTTTGATTTTACATCTATGTGGTCTTTGCGTCTATGTTTTGATTTTGCTCTATATTGACTTTGCGTCTGTGTTCCGACTTCACATCTGCATTCTGTACTTTGACTTCGCATCTGCGTCTGCATCTGTGTTGTGTTTGCGTCTGTGCTTCCTTCTGCGTCTGTGTTCTGTACTTTGTCTGCACACTTAACACACTTGTCAAAAACGTTCAATTGTTTTTAACATTATTATTATTTGATTATCATCAAAATTAATCATCGTAAAGTCCTCTTGGCTTAACAGTAAGTAGTAAAGTCAATCCTTGGTAATTTTGCCCAATGAGAATAGGAATGTTCTCAACATAATCTGCTCTTCTTATACTCCAGCTGGCTTCATGCTAGAACAGAACACGTGGAACTCCTTAAGATGCTTATGAGGATCTTCACCTGACATACCATGAAAAGTAGGCAAAAGGTGAATTAGACCGGATTTAAGCTCAAAAGCAACATCAATAGTAAAAAAATCAATGCACAAGGATTTATCGTTAAAATCAGGAGTAGCTAACTGCTTAAGAGTGCGATCATTGTTTTGACCTGCCATGTTAGAATCAATTTCAGAAATGGAATTACTAGAAGAATTAGAAAGTAAACCTAAAACTATTTGAATTCCTAGTGATGAATCAAGTTTCTTAGAAGATGATGACAGATCCTCAGAACTTTCTGCAACTTGTCTTCTCACTCTGCATAACGTTCTTTCAAGTTCTAGATTAAATTTCAATTCAATAATGTGAGAAGATTGTGTCATGCACTGAAACTAACCAAACAAGAAAAAAAATAATCAAAAGTCAAAATCAAAATAAAGATAACAAAACAAAACAAATAAATTTAGAAAAGCAAAGAATAATAATCCCTAGCAATGACGCCAAAATTGGTTGCTTTTTGTAAGGCTACCAAAATAATTAGACTAAACTATAGATACCAATAAGTCTAGGTCGATCCCACAAGGATTAATATCAAATACTTTCCTAAATTATCTGTTTAAGGGAATAGGGGGATTTTCAATTTGAAATAAATTAAAAACAAAATAAAATTGAAGCTATGAAAATAAATCAAATTAAACTGTAGCAAAACGATAAAGTCGATGAATAAATTAAACACCGATTCATTGGTTTCATCTTAGCCTAAGCATAATTTCACAAATGTAGTTGGGTTATCGTCTTTACTCCTCCTTTAAGACTATTGATCGTGAATCAATAACAAACTCTATTAATTCCAATTTTTCCTTAAGTTTTAGTTAATTACGAAGTGCTCATTAATTAACACTAACTATCAGGAAACCTTGAACAAGCTCTCTAAGTTTATCTGGACAGTAGCATTACAATTAAGAAAAATAGATTAATTTAAGTAATAATCACAAAAGCTAGGACTATTTAACTTAAGCTATGTTATTTCTAACGATTCAGTACCATTAGTTACTACAAACAATCTTCCACATGACTAATATGTATCACATTCAAGATCTAACTATAAGTAGTCATAAAAATAATTCACTAGAGCATTAAAACCATCATTCTCCAAATACCCAATCAATTCATACAAAATAACGTAACAATCTAAAAAGAGAGTAGAAAATGATAAATAACACTATACGCTTAATACGCTCCTTGGCCTCGATTCCACCTCCGAATTGGCATCAAGTGATTTAGCCTTCCATCTCCATCTTCAAGTTCCAACAATCAGCCTTTGTAGCATCCATTTATGTAAAAAAAATTAAAGAGAGAATGGATGATAATAGGATAGCCGAAGATGACTCTCCCTTGGTTCCTGCCATAAGCCTCTCTTATGTTCTACTTCACACGACTCTCTCCTGCTATTCCTAATGTGACAAATTAATATGTTGGCCACCTTCACTCTCTTGTGTTTCTATTGCAATCCCTCTATTATGATTCTCTTCTATTTCTAGCCCCATGCTACTGTAGCTGATTTGACGAATTAATATCAATTGACCACTTCACTATTCACGTAACTCTTGTGTTCTTCTCTACTGCAAGCTCTTGGTTGCTCCTCTTTTTCACACAACTCTGCGTTTTCTTTTTTTTCTTCTTCAGCCCTCTTAGCTACGTTTTCTTCTGCCACCTCCCAGATCTCTATTTCACCTCAATGTTCTATTCTTCTTTACTTATTTCCGTCACTTACCTCCCCACAGCTCTTAGTTTCTCACTACCCACACACCAGCCCCCACAGTCGACACACTCCTCTTCGCTTCAGCTGAAAACTAAGTTAAAATATGGAAAATAGACAACTATCTTTCAATGGACAACTATCCATATAAATCTTATTAGAGAGAGCTCTTTCATAGGTGTTGTAACGTAAATCATGGCTTTAATAATTTTGAATGGCTGTAAAAATTTTACTCACGTGTTTTAACCTCCTTTTTTCATTTAAAAGCTACATACAACACCATATGGAAGCTAGGCTTTTCATAAGATAAATGGATAGGTGTTACGTTGTCATGATTCAGCCCTCCATATGTAGCTATCCACCATCCATCACACCATCATTCTCCACAATTCTTTTATAATAGAATATCATGTTATGGTTAAATGGATGTGTGATGGTCATGCAAACGTGAGCTACTTCATTGCTTCTCATTCTTAATTTTCTTTTCTTTACTTGCTCTAATATTTCTCATTCTTGCTCTATGAAGACAAAGAGTATAGAAATGAAAAGATGGCTTCAATGAGTATGCTTTCGGGTCACTTTAATTCCTTCACTTCCAAAATGTACTTAAAATCAAATATGAATCAAAGTGAGCATCCTAAGCATTTCCAATTTATTAATCACTAAGTGTAAAAGATAAAATAGATAAACATTTAATCACATATTAGCTAGGTTGCACAATATGGCTCAGCTAAAGATAGCCTTATTGGAGAAATAGGTGGGCCAGCTTTTTGGAACTTATCGAACCTTTAAACTTTAGTAAGTCAAGCTTCTAGAGTGGGTATGATAGTTGGAGACGGTTGGAGATGTTTTTTGTATGACTAGGCAGGCTTCAGTTTATAGTTGGATAGGTGGGAGAGGTGATGCTCTTAATGGTGGGCTGTTTAGGCATTGATTTCCATCCTCCACCATCTGGTAAGGGCACTTCCTTAGCAGCTTAAGCACCTGGTTAGGATCATCTCCTTCGTCGGACCCGCGAGGATCTCATAATGAGGGATATGCTTAATCTTGTATATTCTTTCTTTTTCTTTATCCTTTGTGTATATTTTTTAATTTTCTTTCTATTAATTATTTTGTTCTCTTTAACATTATAATTAATGATGTTCTTCTGTATTATTCATTTGTGTTATTTTTATTTCTTTTGTTCTTTTTATCCCTTTTCTTTATATTTTGCAATGATGTAGTCTAGCATTGGATGGATCAAAATTCAGCAAAATCGTCTTGCTCATGAAACTACCACTTAAACTTCTCACTTATTATATATATTTATATTGTATACATTGAGGACAAAATACAACTTTAAGTGTGGGGAAGGGATTAATGATTTTTAATGATTTCTTTAAGCTTATTATAATTATGGTTATTAAATTTTATGAACTGATATCTTGACTTAATTAAAATTTGTCCATCAATACTTTACTTCATCTTTGAATATTGATTTGAATTAGTATGCAAAAGGATTAAATTACTCTTATGAGTTATAATTTTAGTATTCATTTACATAATTAAGTTGAATGGAAATTGGATACTATTCACACATATATACCTATGTTTTTCGTGAGTTTTTGAGCCTAAGAGCGAAAATTTCAAAATTTTAAAGCTCTTTTATTTTTTCATGTATGTTATATAGTTGAATAATTCTAGAAATTGCTTTCATTATACAAATTGAGATCATATTTGTTAAATTAGAAGCATTGAAGTGATAAAGGTATTTATATTCAACAATTTATTTTAACCTATTTTTTTGATAATTATCTTACTGTAAATTATCCATTAGGAATAATTAAGTTGAGTCTTAACCTTTTTTCATTGATTTAAACCCACATATTAACCTTTATCCTATTTTTCTTTGAAGGTTTGTATTGTTTTGAACCTTGAAAGTTATTTGCATTATGTGCTTGAATGAAACTTGAAAATCTTGAAAGGTCCATTATTTTTTAATTATGGTACTGAATGCTCGAAATTATGTTTTGATTAAAAAATGAGCATAGAAAAAGAAAAGAAAAGTATATGGTACCATTGGATTTATAAGGAAAGGACCTGTATCTATTGTAAACAAGTTTCATGCAATATTCTCTTGAGTAAATTCCCTTTAATTTAACTTGTTTATTATCCCAATCATACCTTACCTAAGCCCCAGTACAACCTTGTAAAGACCTTTGGATTTTTGTTTCTATGATACATGTAAGTGATAGAAATGTGATAACTACAAGCATATGTTAAGAGCTATACTATACATTGATTAAGAGTTTGATACTTTTCACCTTAAAGACTTGAATGCATTGATTGAAATCTTGGTAAGGGTGTAAAGGTATATGCTTTTGATTTTAATGTGATTATTAATTTGATTACTATTAATATGGACTTACAAAGTTAATTTTAGGATAATTTGATTCTAATTGTATGTTAATTTGATTCAATATGCATAATGATTTATAGTATGAATGGACAAGTTAAGATCAATGATAGATAGGTTTTGTAAAATTGATAATTTTGATTATGGTTTGCTTGAGGACAAGTAAAAGCAAAAGTGTGAGGATGTTTGATAAATGTATTTTTGAATATATTTATACCTTATATTTGATGCATTTCTAGTTGATTTTATAGTTTTATTTTATATTTGGCACTTAATTTACTACAAGTGCATTTATAGGTTATAATTGCCTTCATGGGCTAAAAGGAGAAGAATTCGAATAAAAATGCAGCATAAAATGAAGATTTGAAGCAATTAAGGGATACACGACCATGTCTTTTACTGTGTAAGTCTCTCAACTTATGTAGAATTGCAAATTTTGGAAATTTTGGGTTATACATGATCTAGTATATGCCTATGTATTAGAAAATTACTGTAAAAATATATGAATAGAAGCATATTCGGGGGAGCAGACTTCCTAAGCCAATTTTAGACATAAAGAATGTTCAAAAGGAACGATGTTGATCTAGAGACATAGAGAATGGGAAGAAATCATCAACAGATCCAATATATTGCAACATTAAACCTTAAAATTTCATGAACAGTCGATAGAAAAGAAGCAAGAATTAGAATTATGAATTCTTTATTTTTTACTAATTTTTCTTCCAGTTTATTTTTGATTTCGTTTTCTATTACATGCGACTAAATTCTTATTAGTGTCTAAATGTGATGAACCCCAGTTTTTCCTACAATATGTTTTTTATTCTTTTATTTAATGCAATTGTTTTGATTAATCTATTGTGATTCAATTATGTGTTTTATTATATTCAAATAGAATCAGAATATTAGTACGTAATATGATTTCATAGCATAAAGATTGAGAAATCTTGTGTATGAATAGATACCATAATTGAAAGGAGTTGATTGCAAACCTAAAGATAGGTCGACATAAATCCTCTGGATTAGGATCAAACCTAATAGCATAATTCAAAATTCAATAAAGTAGTCCTGGAAACTAACCTAAATAATTTCAGTTAATAAACCTATGAATTATTTGTTAGTATTCTCGAGAGAGTTATTAGCATAAGATAGGAATTTTCACGTCTAATAGTCCACAAAACAATTGCATAATAAAAGGTTAATTGTCTAATAGTTTTAATGGGATTTATTACCAAGACACTAATTCTGGATATTGATTGTTTTCTAAGTAATTTTTGTTGTTTCTGTGTTCATTATTATTTCTTAGTTTATTGTAATTGTTTAAGTATTATTTTTTTATTAAAACCAATATCCAATCTTTAGGTTAGATAATATGAGAAAGTAATTATTAGTAAACATTGTCTTAGTGGGATCAAACCGTACTTACTTGTGCTAACTATAACTACGTTGTGCACTTATAGTTAATTCAAATATTGACAAATTAAATCAGTTAATCAACATAACTTCCATGATAACTTAAAAACTCACTTACACCCCTTTGGAACTCAATATATCATAAATCAAGCCTTCAATCATAGTAGGTATCATACACATAATCATAGTAGTTGATCTAAATAGAGTAAGAGAATATGCAATAGATTTAATATCCAAAGGAATATATCTCATTATGAATGTATTTATGCATCACCATCACTCATATAACATGGTATGTCATTTTTGTGGTAAGTATGAATATATTGATAGATTTTGTTTCCTTAAACAAAGAATGGAAAGAAAACCCTTAAAAGTGTAAGTTAAAAATAAGAAAGAGCCTAACAATCAAGGAACCAAGCTCATTTAGGTACCTAAAACACATTGATTGTTTTATTTTCTAAGGCTTTTAGAAAAGAAAGAGAAACTAATATGTAGTAAAGATGGTAGTTACTAAATTGAGTATTACATTTTAAGAGTTTATGCTTTTTATCTTAATGAATCTATCCTTCTTGTATTCAAGAAAGTATTCAAAATGTTGATGTAGGATGTGGAGAAATTAGTCATTAAAGAGAACAAGAATGATCTCCAATGACTCTTTAAAATAGAAAATTATAAGTAAGGATGACAAAAATAATAAGATGCTTCCAATAAATTAAACATTTAAGAAGAATCATCATCGAAACTATATCATAAGCAATGCTTAATAAAAGGTAATTACTAATTCATGCTATTATTTATTAATTTGAGTATAAATCCTTATATTTTAAATGTTTGGGTTTGTATTATGAATGAGTAACTGAATATTTTTTTAGGTATATTATGGATCTTAGACTTAGAGATTATGTGCAAAATAGGGATATTAAATTAAAACTTGTTAGTGAACTAGAATAATCATGCAATAATTTCACCAAACCAATGAATAAGGATACTAGGATGGACTTGGGCATGATTCTATATGATCAAAATCTCTTTTGATGTTTATGGTAGTTCTTGATTAATATTCCCATGACTTATTAAGTGTTTTGATGTTTTAATTTGAGTTTAAAGGTTATTTCTCAAGCCATCAAGCCAACAGGTTGACTAATATATTAATGTTGTTGACCAATGTCCTAAAAATCACTAAATTTTGCATTTCTAGTAAGTTTGTAAAGGGTTTGGTCGCTCCTCTAGTCAACCACCTATGCATATTGACTGACTAATATCCCCTTTTCTAAGAAATTTTGTCTTTCTGGTAAGTTTGTAAGGAGTTTGGTTGCTTCTCTAATTGATCATCTATACATATTGGTCATTATATGTCTTCAAGTGGTCAACTGATGTCCCTTTGTATAAGAAACATTTCTTTCCAATAACTTTGTAAATAGATTGGTTGTATATATTAGTCGACTACTCCAGTCATTGGTTTACCAATACAGCTCTATGTTAACACAATGTAATTCGTTTAAAATAAAATTTAGCTCTGTCTCGCTTGTTCAACGCTACTTCACCTGTCTTATTTAAGATAAACATTGGTTGACTAGTGTAGCTATATGATTGATCAATCGACATGATGTAAGTGCTTTCTTCTTTTCTATCTTATATGTTTATATCTTCAAAAAACCCTAAAAATTAACTCTTTGTTTTAAGAAACATCATTCCCTATTTCAAGATAATCAAGTTAGATTTTATCAAAATAAAATTTTGGTCATTATTGGATTTTGAATTTGGGGATTCTCAAATTCTTTATAATTTAGATTATCTTTTTAAATTGATGCTTTTATAGTTAACTATACCAATACATCTTTGATTTTGTTCAAATTTGATCTTTTGGGCACTTTTTCATATCAATATTTTGAAAGTTTTAGGACTTTCAAATTTATAAACTCTTTTATGAAATTGATGGTTAGATATTGCAATTATGATTAGTTTGTTTTTTACAATTCAAACCTCTAATTTTGTCAAAACTTGCTCTTTTTCTTTAATTAAAATTTTAACTTGGGAAAGTATCAAAATTGGAGATTTTTTTAAATTAGATATAATTAGAGATGCTTATATCAAAATAGGTTTTTTTTCCTTAAATGTCTATTATGACTCTTTATTGAGAAAGTTTATCAATCTTAATCAATTTTGTTTTGATATTTTAATCAAGTTAGCTCAATGCATGATAATTTTCTTTTTACATTTTTAGATAAATGATTTATTTCTAATGATTCAAAAAGGGAGAGAAAGATTGGTGATATTAGATTTAGAGGGAACGATGAAATTCATGGGGAATAATTTTTAAATTTCATTTACCTATATATATGGATAATTCTTTAAATATCTCTTTTGTTCTTGATATTAAATTGTGATTTACATATTAGTTAAAGGAGAGCGAATCATTGTCTTGATATGAATTGTTACTTATGTGCTTAATTTTGTTATTATTCTCTAATATCAAAAATGCTTTGTCATTATTAAAAAGGGAGATGTTCTAATAGATTTTTTTGACAATAACAAAACATAAGTACTACTAATGAATCTATTATTTTGATGAGAAACAATATGAGAATAACATATTGTCATAAACTCAAGAAGATACTCTGTGAATTTTATAAAAGACAAAACAAAGTTTATAACTAACAAAATGAAATTTAAGCTAAGAAAAAAAAAGAAGATTAATTTTTGCCAAGGTAATTTAAGATTTTATATTATAAATTGTTATCTCAAAGGCTCACCATGCATAAACATTTTATATTACTTCATTGCATGAGTCGTTCATCAAGAGGTGTTAAAACTTTCTTTTTTAAGAGAAAAGGCGATTGATCTTTTAAACAACCTTTAGAGAAAATTTTGGAATGTTTTTAAATCATTATTGCATTAAACAAATTGAGTTTTAGCATTTAAAATTGATAAACTAATATTTTTGCAGGATTGGTCAACCTATATAGGTTAGTGGTTAACCAATATTAGTTAAAATTGTCAAATTATATAAGAGTTTGTAATAACATTAGTTAATATATTAGTTGACCAACATTCCTAGTGGTCATCCAATATCTCAACGACTAATGAATCTATATATTTAATGCACATTTGTCAAATAATATGTTATAAGATCAATACTCTATAGCTAGTTATTGTAATGGCTAGTTTTTAGATCTAATGGCTAGTAGGAGTCTCAAAACCTTATAAATAAACATTTTCTCATTAGTTTCAAAATCAATAAGCATTTGAATATCTTTTACAAACATTTTTAAGTGTTTATTACGCATTTGAGCATCATTGTCTCATATTTGTATGAGTAAGCCTCTTTGGGGTTATTAAAGTGATAAAGTAAGATATTTTGAGTTCTAAACTTTTGATAGGGTGTTTATATATCGTACTTGGGGATTTTTCAAATGGCATTGAGGTTCCTTTCACAATGAGGAAGATTGTAAAATGGTTCCTCTTTACCGAAAAAAGATTGCTTAAAAGTTATTCTTTACCTTAAAAGAAGAATTATAGTAGAATTTTAAAAAAAGTCTTAGGAATGGAATTGGGTAAAGGTTATTTGTCAAACCACTATAAATCAATTTGCATTCTCTCTTGCTTATCCTCTTTAAATGATTATTCAATTATTTGTTTAATTCATGTTAAGCAATTTCTTTATCCTCATATATATTGATTGATGTCAAGTTTATTAGTTAGAAAATTTTGTTAAATTTTATAAACACCTAATTTACCACTCCACCTCACCTCTTAAGTGTCATTAAGGACTAACATAATTTTTTCAAAACTTTTCGATTTCTTTCAAAGATTAAAACAAATTTTTTAAACAAAAACTTAAGCCAAAATCATATTTTGATTCATCATGAGAGTTTTCCTTAAAACCTTTTCAAGTTAACTCTTTATTATGATAAAAGTATATCTAATATGTCTAAGTGTAAATTAACATCTGATAATTGATCATATGATTCATTAAAACTACCAAAATAAGTGACATTGAGTAAGCACCTCTATGTTAAAGCATTATGTAATGCGTACTCCCTCTTAATCCATGCATCATGAATGATCATGTTCCAATATCCTTATTCTCTCCCATCTTTTGTTAATATTAAACATGTGATATATCAATCTATAAGCGTCAAAAAGGAAAAATAAATAACTTCCCTCAACCTCTTTTTAAAAATTATATCATATGGACAAAGAGTACATGCAAAATGATTATCAAGTAGGTGAATAATTCTTAAAAATCTCATGTAAAAATTTAATGATTAAGTAAATTTTGTTTCCTAAGTACATGTAATAATACATTTTACCCCTAAGTATGTATGGCAACTCAATATGCTTAAATCATACCAGTATGAATGGAATTGTATTCCTCCTTTTTTTTCTTGCTAGGTTCAACAATCAATCTTTTCATAGTAACTTCCTTACTTTTCTCTTTTAAGGGCCTTTGGTAAATTTTCTTTTAAAATCAATTGTAAGAGGCACCATTCTTATTCTTGTTTGGATATCAGTTGAGGAGATACTAATTATTAGTTGGAAAATGTGTAGTTAATATATATTTATATATTAATGATACCAAAATTTTCTCTATTAACATCTATCACTCATTAACTAGGCAAGTGTACCTATTATTGGTAAATAATATAATAATAAGGAGGGTATCGATCCTACAAACAAGCAGCGAGAATAGAAAAATCCTAACACTATTAATTATTATAAAAGTAATAAATAAAATGATGGTTTTCATGGATTTCTAGAATAATGAATCATAAAATAAAACTTATGAAAATAGTTACAAAAAACTAATAAGATAATTAATTTGAAGAGAATGCAATCAAATAACTATATCTAGATTAGTTCTTTTCCTAGTATAATTTTTTACTTCATTAGTTAATTAACCTATAATTTGGACATTCTCTAGCCTAACATAACTGTTTAAACACTAAAATTGTACTCTCTTAAGTTATAATTATCTGCTATGTGGTTACTTAATTCGTGTCTCTACCAATGCTAGCACCCCTTTAAATGTATGAAGCTTTATCAAATTTTATAACAAATTTAACCCTAGCATTTGCAAGATCATGTAGGTCTTCTTTAAGTACTACTAGGTCAGGACCAACTTACAACACAAGCTCTGTCGAGTCATCCATGGGTAAATTACAATTAGATTTACATGTCCTAAGTCTTTAGTGTATTTTTTTTTTTTGGTAATAAACATAACCTCTAGCACGACCATGCCTCAATGTTGTGGATCTCACTATTTCCTTAAAAGTGAACACATAGCCTCTAACACAAATGTGTCTCCAATCGTGGATCTAGTTATTTTCTTCATGACATGCGCACAATCTCCTATACGATCGTAGCTCAAGTTGTGTCACTTTTTGCAATTGATCCTTCTAAGGTATGGGTTAGTGCATAGGTCACTGTGTTGAGTACCGTATCGTTCCGGCCGGTACCGGCCGGAACGTACCGTACCGGCCGGTGGCCGGAACGATACGGGCTCCTATGGTACCGGTGACAGATACCGGTCGGTACCGGTGGATTTCGGTCGGTACCGGCCGGTATTGGCGGTACCGGCCCATTCCGGCCGGTACCGTAAAATTTGGACAGTTCTGGGACCAATATGCAATTTTAAAACTTTTTTAACCCTAAAACCCAACCCCCCCGACACTCTTCTTCTTCTTCGTCTGTCATCTGCCGCCTCTCCTCTCTTCTTCTCTCATCTCTGTGCCGCCTCCTCCGCCATCGCCGCCCGCCTCTTCTCTTCTCATCATCGCCGTCGGGTCGAACCGCCACCGCACAGCTCTCTCTAGCCCTCACCTCCTTCGCTCGTGTCATTCCCGGTTCCTCCCTTCGCTTCGTGGTTCGTCGACGCAGACCCGAAGACGCCACCACCTTCTCCGCCCGAAGCCGCCGCACCGCACGGAAGCCACCGAGAACGCATCTGAAGCCACCAGAGACGGATCAACACTCCGACGGTTTGACCTGTGCCAAAAACCCGAAGACCCATCAAAGAGGTCCAAGACCCGACGTTGGTGTTTTGAAAATTTTGTTCTGA
>JAOTAY010020474.1:0-12473 GCA_025629805.1 Erythroxylum baracoense
AGAGCTGGGGCCAAAGCAATGAAACAAGCATTGTATTGTTTGATCCAAGACCTTCAAGCGATAAAACCCATATTATTGAGTCATATTTTAACTCGTAAAGGTCCAAGAGGCATTGTCTTGCTCCTTGAATGATGGAGAACCATGGGCATGTGAAAGACAGGAAGAGAAGCATACATGGTATGATCCGCCTCAAGGAAGCCTAGGATATGACATGCACCGACATCAGCTTTCAAAAGGAGGCTTAGCAGCTGAAATTGGATCAGATTTGAAGTCTGAATGTGCAAGGCAAGGGGCTGAACGAAATTCCCATATCAAAGACCCAACATTCAACTTTAATGTTCCTTAAGATCCATTACAAGATGTTGGAGGCCCAATGACAAGAGCTGGGGCCAAAGCAATGAAACAAGCATTGTATTGTTTGATCCAAGACCTTCAAGCGATAAAACCCATATTATTAAGTCATATTTCAGCTTGTAAAGGTCCAAGAGGCATTGTCTTACTCCTTGAATGATGGAGAACCATGGGCATGTGAAAGACAGGAAGAGAAGCATACATGGGGTGATCCGCCTCAAGGAAGCTTAGGATATAACTTGCATGGACATAAGCTTGCAAAAGGAGGCTTAGGAGCTAAAATTTGATCAGATTTGAAGTCTGAATGTGCAAGGCAAGGGGCTAAAATTCGATCAGATTTGATGTCTGACATCAATTGAAGTCCCAAAAATCTAGAACATCCATATTTCAAATAAGTTCACAATTGTTTAAATTTCCAATATTGTTTTAACATTTTTTATGGGTCAAATATTTAGTTTCCTTATTGTTTTAGAATTTCCTACTTTAGTAAAGTAACAAGTCATTTGCATTATAATAGGATTCTTATTAGTAGCTTATTGATTCTTTGTCTCTTTTTTATTAGAGTCATTAGTGGTCAAAATAGACAAGTATAATATGTTTTCTTATATTATTAGGATTCCCATTTTGTTAATACTCTATTTTATTATTCTTACTTGCATTAAAAAAATTGTGTGTCTCTTTATAAAAAGCCTTGTTTTTAGTTCTTTACGTAGGAACTCAATCTAATCTTATCGAGGAAACTCATGGTGATTAACTTGTGGTTTAGTTCTAATTGGCATTGTATAGCTAGGCTTAGGCTTTCATTCATTATAACTTCAGTTCTATAAAGCAGGTTTATATAGGTTTAAGTTCAAAATTAATTTATGAAGACAATTCTTAGGGTTTCTATCATGTGATTTTTCAGGTCTTAAGTGTTGTTTGCTTAGGGTTCATATTAGGGATTTAGGTTGATGAGGAAAAGGATAGGGCAATTTGTGATTGGCCTACACCTAGGTTTATCACTAATGTGCGTAGTTTGACTAGCTTTTATCAGATGTTTGTTAAGGATTTCAATGCCATATCCATACCATTCAATGAAATTGTTAAAAAGAATGTTGTTTTAAAATAGGATGATAAGTAAGAAAAGGAAATCAATTTGATTAAAAATAGGTTTATTTTTACATAATTGTTTGTTTTGCCTGACTTTGTCAAAAATTTTGAGATTGAGTGTGATGCTTAGGTATTGGCATTAGAGCTCTTTTGATGTGGAACGATGTCTAATTGCATTCTTCAATAAGAAGTTGAGTGCAATAGCTCTTGACTATCCAACTTATAACAAAGAGACGTATTCCTTGGTTTAGGCCTTGCAAACATGGTAGCATTATCAATGGATTTGGGTGCATATGTACAAAGAATAATTTCTAGCTCAAAGGCGATCCAAGTTGCATCCTTGAGGAGATGGCCATTTCACTTGGTGTGCAAATCGATGTCAATGCCTACAAATTGGACCTTCTAGGTAAGTATATTGTTAACATTACGTTAAATGTTTCTTATCATTCTCTCTTTGATGTACGCCAAGATTTAAGGACGAATCCTTTTAAGGAGAGAGGGAATGATGAGAACTAAGGAGAGATACACAAAGAGTTGTCAAAGACACTTTGCACATTATGGATGGTCTGATTACAAGATCAAGGGCTAAGAAGATCAAGGAAGCTCTAAACGTACTGATTTAACTGATTTGGGCCAAACAAGTTGTTTTGGGCCTAAAAAAGTGTCAAAGGTGGAAATGGTTACTAACATGTCATTCACATGCTTCAAGTACTTAATAGATCTCTTTTAAATTCAAATGTCATAAAAGTCTTGAATAATGCACCTTGGTGGTTTGTAAGAATTTTCTATGCAGATTGGAGTTCCAAAGTGTTCTTATTTGAGTTTTTAGGTGTTATTTGAGTACTTGGGTATGCAAAAGTCTTAGTTGTTCACTTTTTCCTAGGAATTGTAGTGGGGCCTATAAATAAGCATGTTATTGCACTCAAAAATCAGACTTGACATTTATGAAAATTGAAAGAAAGCTTCTCTTATGTTCTCAATTGAACTTCTAAACTTGTCAAGATTGAATTAATCTTTTGGATTTCAAAAACTTATTACTCGCCTTCTGATATATTTATTAAGTGTGGTGTCCGTATCCTTCTTTTAACTTTGGTTCGTGCTTTTTCATAAGCTCAAGTTTGAGTTCTCATTGTGCACAACCTGGTTTGGCTTTCTTGGAGTAAAATATGTTCTTGTTTATTATAGGTTTTAGGGTTTCATCCTTTTGGGTTACACATAAAAAATGCTAGTTCTCAATTTGCACCAACTTTAGATTTTGTCAAAAATTCGCATCTCCATATTTGAATCTGTAAAATCCTCTTACATCTCCAAGTAATAACAAACCAATACTCTATTATTTTGAGATGCCTAATGTGGAAACTTATGGTGGGATAATAGATCTAACAAGTCACAAATGTTTGTTTGTAAACAAATTTGTATGGCACTCTAGATGTAATAAAGTGCAAGGAATTCTCTTTTATGCTGGTAGAAGAAGATGGGGAATTGTATCAAACCATGTTATTATCATTAACCCATTATTTTTGGCAACCAAAAGCAAATTTTATTATGCATATTACAAGTAACAAAAACACTTATAATGGTGATTGTTAGTTTATATTCTTTCAATCAATCGACTTATTGCTATTTAATATATGACATTATTATTTTAATTAATTATGACACTTTATCTTTATATATTTTGTTAATAATATTTGAAGTTTTACTACTAGAAGTAAAATCTCTATAATAACTACTATGTAATTGAAATTATGATAAAATTATAATTATGACTCAATTTGCATTTATGAGTTACTCCTAAAATTTTTTCTAGTTACAGTTTCATTAAGATGGGATATTGGTCGAATAGTAAAACTAGCATACATTATTTTTCTTTCTTAGGAAGAAAGCAATTGATCTCATAAATTAAAGCATGAAGATACTTAAACAAATGTGTTAGGCACTTAATAAGTTTACTAAATTGGCCTAATTATAAGGATCCCAAATAGAATATTACTATGCGTCTATGGATTTTCTTGTTATAATGTTGGTGTAATTGATCCTTAGACCTTAAAATCACAAAGGTGATTGATGGAGACCTAATAGGAACTTGTCCTATACAACCTTCAACAAGATGAAACTATGTCTAGGAATAACTAGAATCAGACATACACAGAAGCACAAGAATCAAAATTGAAAAGATAGAAATAGAACATAAAGAGAAAAGAGGTTAGAAAAATGTTGGTCAATAGAAAAAACCCTAAGAGAACTTGTCTCTTAGAACCCTAGCAAGAATGTTGGTCAATGGAAAGAACCCTAAGAGAACTTATCTCTTAGAACCCTAACCTTGGGATGCCACAAAGGAAGATCACTCCTTCAATAAGTCAAGTATTCTTAAAGAATACAAAGAAAGCAAGAATGCTCTTAATAATACTCAATAATATTTCTAAATGAAAAATCCCCTTCCAAAGTACATAGAAGGTGCCTATTTATAGGAAAACTTCCTAACTTAATGTCCTAAAGAAGAAACTAAATAAAGGAAACAAATCAATCCCTAAAAGGAAACAAAATAAACTTAGAAAGGTGCTGACTAGATGACCTTCTTTTAAGGAAAACAAAAGGAAACTAATTAAAACATGATCTGAACATATTGAACCTTATAGATCATATCCTTCTCCTTATTTTTAAGTGGCAAATGGTTGTCATATGAGTTCTCCCAATTGGACTCTATATGGGCTTCAAGGAGTAAGACAATGCCTCTTAGACCTTGTTGAGAAGAAATCTGACTCAACAACATAGGCTCTATCTCTTAAAGGTCTTGGATCAAACAATTCAATGCTTGCTTCATTGCTTTGGCCCTTGTTCTTATCATTGGGGCTCCAACATCTTGTAATGGATCTTTAGGAACGTTAGACTTGAATGTTGGGCCTTTGATATGGGAATTTCGTTCAGCCCCTTGCCTTGCACATTCACACGTCAAATTTGATCCAATTTCAGGTCCTAAGCCTCCTTTTGCAAGCTTATGTCCATGCAAGTCATATCCTAGGCTTCCTTGAGGAGGATCACACCATGTATGCTTCTCTTCTTATCTTTCACATGCCCATGGTTCTCCACCATTCCCTCCCTCCTCGAAAGGTTTCGTCCTTGAATCTGCAGCATCAAAGAGGGATAAATTAGATACATTGAATGTAGCACTAACATTTCCATAAGAGCTAGGAAAATTAATTTTATAAGCATTATCATTAATCCTTTCTAAAAGTTGAAAGGGGCTATCCCCTCTGAGTTGTAGCTTAGATTTCCTTTGTTCTGGAAACTTGTCCTTTCTAAAGTGCAACCAAACCCACTCATCGAGTTCAAATATGACACGCCTTCGGCCTTTATTAGCTTGCTTTGCATATTGTTCATTTCTCCTCTCAATGTTAACTCTAAGTTTAGCATGCAACTCCTGCACAAATTTAGCCTTTTTCATACTGTCAAGGTTAGTAAACTCATTAGAAGGAAATGGAAGAATTTCCAAAGGAGTCAAAGGATTAAACCCATAAACAATCACAAAAGGAGAAAATTGAGTAGAAGAATTAATAGCACGATTATAAGCAAACTCAATGTGTGGGAGACACTTTTCCCAATTCTTCAAGTTCTTTTGGATGTTTGCTCACAACAATGTAGTCAAGTTCTATTTACCACTTTAATTTGACCATCTGTTTAAGGATGTGCAATAGTAGAGAACAAGAGTTTAGTGCCAAGTTTATTCTATAGAGTTCTCCAAAAGTGACTAAGAAATTTCACATTTCTATCACTGACAATAGTCTTTGGTAACCCATGCAATCTTACACCCTCTTTAAAGAACAAGATAGTAATGTGAATAGCATCGTTGGTTTTAGAACAAGCAATAAAGTGAGCCATCTTGCTAAATCGATCAACCACCACAAAGATGTTATCCTTTCCACTAGATGATCTAGGCAATCCAAGCACAAATGATACGGCAACAACCTAGAGTCAATGTCTAGATCACCTTCGTTTCAATGATTATTCTCGATTCCTAAATTCAATCAATCTAACACGACCCTTCACCCCCAAAATAGCAAGGAATTGGTAACAAAGATTATAAAGATTGCAAGAATTGAATTAATGCCACAAGTTAGAACTTGCTTGATATGTTGAATCAATCCTTAAGGTAAAACAAGAAAGACTCCGAATTCTCTCTTGAAGAAGACTTTCCATTTTTTTATTCACATCTGATCTGAAGTTCACGCATAAAGCAAGGGTTTAAATACCCTTGTGCAATACAAACCCTAACAAAGATAGCCTAAAAATCCTAAAGAAAGCCAAAAACATCAAGAAAGGCTTTCTTGAATCAAATCTGCCCAGAAACAAATCACAGGCAAATTTGGGCTTCAAACTAATTAAAATTGCCTAATCTTAGTCCAAATAGGATAAGGAAACAAGAAAACATAGAAGACTAACTTAAGATGGGCAGATTGGGTTTTTAAACTAGGCCCATACGCTTGGTTCCTTAAAATAAAACATGTACCTTACTTTTTTAATAAAGCACATGCACACTTAACACAAATCAGGCCATGACAAAGTCTAAAAGAAGTCCACACACCCTTTACAAAATAAAATAAGCCTAAACCCATTGATTAGACTTGTGCTTGTGAAAATTGGCTAAGTGTTAGCCTTATTGGTTTCATACCTCCAATGTGTACATACACTTAGGTGTCTCCCTAAGCTCTTCTCCTAGCTTGATCAACAAAACTTCTTAAAGTTCTTGTGAAACAAAAGCTTGTTCATAAATATGAAATTGTGCCTTGAGCTTGTTGGTGCGTGACCTTATAATTGGACCCATTGGCATCCTCAAGTCTCCATTGCCTTGGTGTGTTGTATCATGTGGAAGTGGAAATGGTAAGATGCGTAGTATGATTATAGATAGAGGAAGTTGCACCAATGTAGCTAGTACAATTTTGGTGGAGAAATTAGGGCTGCCTATTATCAAACATCCTAGCCCATACAAGCTACAATGGCTCAATGAATGTGGGGAAGTGAAGGTGCCAAAGCAAGTTATGGTTGCATTCTCCATTGGTAGATATTTAGATGAGGTTTTGTGTGATGTAGTACCAATGCAAGCAGGTCACATATTGATGGGGAGGCCTCTGCAGTATGATAGGCGTGTGATTCATGATGGCTATAAGAATAGGTACTCATTCAAAATGGGAGATCAAACCTATGTTTTAGGTCCTCTATCACTAAAAGAGGTCCATGAGGATCAAATCAAGCTTGCAAAAGTCGTGGAAGAACTAAAACAAAGGGAGGTCAAGAGTTTAAAAAGGAAAAAGGAAAAGAGTCCATGAAAGAAATTGATAATAAAGGCCCAATTGAAAGAAATTGCACTAGTGAGGAAAGAAAAGAGGGAAGTGCAATCGAAAAAGGAGAGCTGAGTGAAAAGAAGAGTGGAAGAAAAAAAGTACTTTCTTTGCAAAATCAAGAGAGTTAAGACAAATGTTGTACCACATAAGCCTTTAATTTTGCTAAACTATAGAGAAACTCTTTATAATGAGGCTGACCTTGGTTCTTTTGTGCCTAGTGTTATTAAATCTATTTTGCAAGAATACTCAGATGTGTTTCCAAATGATATGCCTAGGGGACTTCCACCTTTGAAGGGCATTGAATGCCAAATTGATTTGTGCCAGGAGCTCAAATTCCAAACCACCCAGCTTATAGGAGTAATCTCGAGGAGACAAAGGAGCTTCAGAAGCAAGTGGAGGAACTTTTAGAGAAGGGGCACATAAGGGAAAGCTTAAGCCCATGTGCTATTCCTGTGTTGTTAGTGCCAAAGAAAGATGGAACATGGCACATGTGTGTGGATTGCAGGACAGTAAATAAGATAACAGTAAAGTATCACCACCCCATTCCTAGATTAGATGATATACTTGATGAGTTATAAAAATTGATCTCACGAGTGGATATCATCAGATTACGATGAAAGAAGGAGATGAATAGAAAACTGCTTTAAAAACTAAATATGGTTTGTATGAATGGGTGGTCATGCCATTTGGTTTAACAAACGCTCCTAGCACTTTCATGAGATTGATGAACCATGTTTTGCGTGAATTTATTAGCAAGTTTGTGGTTGTATATTTTGATGATATTATGATTTATACCAAAATACTAGATGGGCATGTTTTGCATCTTAAATCTGTATTTGAGGCACTTAGAAGTGAAAGGTTTTATGCTAAGCTTAAAAAGTGTTCTTTTTATATGGATAAAGTTATGTTTCTTGGCTTTGTTATTTCTGCCCGTGGTGTTAATGTTGATGAGGAGAAGGTTAAGGCTATCAAAGATTAGCCTACTCCTAAGTCAGTTAGTGATGTACATAGTTTTCATGGTTTGGCTAGTTTTTATAGGCATTTTGTTAAGGACTTTAGCACTATTGCTGCACCATTGACTAAAATAATTAAAAAAGGCGTTGGCTTTAAGTGGAATGAGGCACAATAACTTGCATTTAATACTTTAAAAAATAAATTGTGTTCTGCACCAGTTCTAAGTTTGCCTAACTTTAATGAAGCTTTTGAAATTGAATGTGATGTTTTCGGGATAGGTATTGGTGCTGTTTTGATGCAGGGTAGGTATCCTATTGCTTTCTTTAGTGAAAACCTTCATGGATCACAACTGAACTATTCTACTTATGACAAGGAGCTCTATGCCTTGGTGAGAGCATTGGACACGTAGCAACATGACTTATAGCCAAAGGAGTTTGTAGTGCATTTTGACCATGAATCACTTAAGCATTTGAAAGGCCAAGTTAAGTTGAACAAGAGACATGCAAGATGGCTAGAGTTCATTGAAACTTTTCCATATGTGATCAAGTATAGGCAAGGTAAGGAAAATGTAGTAGCTGATGCATTATCAAGAAGGCACACTCTAATCAATACTTTTAAGTTCTAAAATGCTGATTTGAGTCTATTAGAGATTTGTATGTTTCGGATTCTGATTTTGGGAATGTTTATGGTGCATGTGAGCACGCTGCATTTCAAAAGTTTTATAGGCATGATGGGTACTTGTTTAAGGAGAATAAGCTTTATGTGCCTAATTGCTCTATGCGTGACATACTTGTGTGTGAATCACATTGTGGGGCTTTGATGGGTCATTTTGGGGTGCAAAAGACATATGACATACTTTGTGAACATTTTTATTGGCATAATATAAGAAAAGGTGTTGAGAAAGTTTGTTCTAGGTGTGTTGCATGTAGACAAGCGAAATCGAAGACCCATCCATATAGTTTGTATACCCCTTTGCCTGTGCCTAAGCATTCTTGGATTGACATATCTATGGACTTTGTTTTGGGACTGCCTAGGACCAAAAAAGGTAGGGATAGCATATTTGTGGTTATTGATAGATTTAGTAAGATGACACACTTCATTGCATGTCATAAAACTGATGATGCCACACATATTGCTGATTTGTTCTGTAAGGATGTTGTGCATTTGCGTGTTGTTACTAAGACCATTATTTCTGACTGTGATGTAAAGTTCTTAAGTCAAATTTGGCGTGTGCTTTGGGGGAAATTAGGTACTAAACTTTTGTTTTCTACTATATGTCATCCTCAAACAGATAGTCAAACTGAAGTGGTAAATAGAACTTTAGGACTCTGTTGCGTGTTGTTGTGGGTAAAAATCTTAAAACTTAGGAAGAATGTTTGCTTATGGTTGAATTTGCATATAATAGGAGCATTCATTCTACTACTGGTTATTCTCAATTGGAGATAGTTTATGGATTTAACCCTTTAACACCTTTGAATTTGTGTCCTTTGCCATTAAATGAGATATCTAGCAGGGATGGACAATATAGGGTTGAATTGGTAAAGAGCATTCATGAGAAGGTGAGGCAGCAAATAAAGAAGCATAATGACGGAGGACCATCCACACAAGCCATTGAAGACTTGAACAAATAGGTCTTAGATCATCCACACAAGCTATGGATCAAGAAGGAGAGGACACGACCATAAGTTTAGCCTCTAAACTCTACACATTGATTAAGCTGCTAGAAGTAAAAGCCATGGTCCATATTGCAAGAGTTGAAGCCAAATTCTTCAAGCCCATTGAGCAGCCCATTATGCCATCAGAATGTTGCAATATTGCTTGACTGCCCAAACAACCATCAATAAGGATTTTTAATCCATGTGTGCTTTCATTATGTCTTATTGGAAATTTATATCACTTTATGTTTAAATTTATGATGCTTTTAATGGTGTCATAATGTAGGAGTTAATGTGTCTTAAAGAAGAGTCTTTATGTAGGAGTTATTGTGTCATAAAGAAATGTCATTATGTCTAAATTTATGATGCTCTTAATGGTATCATAATGTAGGAGTTAATGTGTCTTAAATAAGAGTCTTTATGTAGGAGTTATTGTGCCTTAAAGAAGTGTCATTATTTAGGAGTTATTAGACTTAAAGAAGGAATTAAAGGTGCAGCCAAGTTGGAATGAGAGGCTAGCTATGTGGCTGTCCATTCCATTAGCTTAGCTTTCATTTCCTATTTAAGGTTGTCTAAGTTTCCTTAGGAAGAAGTTAGAGTTTTTAAATCAAAATTCAGAAAGCATTTTCTTTGAGGTTGCAATAGTTTGATTGTTTTCTTAAAAGAATTCTCATTTCTATCCAAATCTACATTGTTCTCAGCTTCCGCCAATTCTGACCTTCCATTGTTTTAATTATAACTTCTTCATTTCTTAACCAAATCACTAGTTTCAAACACCAAACAGCAAACTACAAATTTATAGCTTATCTCAGGTTCCAATTGTGAAAACAACCCATCCAAATTTCCCCATTTCTGCAACAACTATACTTTGTTATGCTCCATCTCACTACCAAACACCACCTTCTATCCGTTTAGTTCCAGTTATTTCACAAAACACTCACCAAATCAACTTCTGGTCAAAACAAATTTGTTTTTCATCATATACTCTACAACTTTCATTTTGATATATTTTCCAAAATCCAAATGCAATCTATCCAAATTTTCTCATTTCTGCAACAGCTTCCATTTCATCATCCAGCCAAACCATCAAACTCCCCATACCTTTCCAGAAACTAGACACATAGACCTACAACTTTCATTAAGACCATAACCATAAACTCCAAACCCATCTTCTTAGAAACCTGTCCCATAGTCAGAACCTGTTTGGTGTTGCCAAGACATAATATTTACCAAACTGCTCCAAACTTGACCAAACCTTTCTAGGGACCATTTGGTGTTGTTTCACACTTCATACACCATCAACTGGTATCAAAGCCATATTCCAATCACCAACAAACATTTCAACCATGTCAAAACAACCTGAAAATACCCAACTATCACAAGACGAAATTTTCCAACAACTTGAATCATTGAGATTGGAGAATGAGTGCTAAAAACTAGTCAAAGAGCCTTTGAGAGTATGGAGCCATGGAAAGGGAGTGGTAGCAGCCCTACACCAACCTTCTCAAACATTTAAAATCAAGAAGATGATGAAGCCCATGATAAGAATGATCCTCATGATCAAAGGAGATCGGTTCCACAATGGAGAAACCTTAATTATGCCATAGACCGAGGAGCTTTTAGAAACCAACCACCACCACCGTCGATCCATCAACCACCCCCTAGAGATGATTTCGGTGCATTTAAAATTGAAATTCCAAAATTCTATGGTAAGATGGACACGAATGTTTTTCTTGATTAGCTTTACACTATTGATAAAATTTTTGGGTGTAGAGAATTGACAAAGGAGAAGACAATGAGACTAGTGGCCATGAAATTGCAAGGCTATGCCTAACTTTGGTAGGATAATTTACAAAAGAAGAGGGACCGAGATGGGAAAAGAAGAATATCCACTTGGGGCCGAATGAAAGAAGAAATAGAGGAAGTTTTCTTGCCACAATACTCTAGGCAAAAACTTCTTGATGAGATGATGAGCTTAACACAAGGGGACAAATCAGTTGAGGAATACATCATGGAGTTTGAGCAATATATGTTACAGCGTGATTTGCAAGAGGATGATGATGTGATCAATGCTAGATACTTGAGAGGACTCAAAACTGAACTCAAAGACGTGGTGGTGCTATATCCATATGTAAGTTTCTTTGAACTCAAAAGATTGGCCTTTAAAAGTGAGACTAACTTGAGACACACTCAAACCAAAAGATTCATGCCAAAATATGCTTACACACCAACCAAACCGAGCCCTCAACTAGCAACCCCACTCCACCAAAAACTAGCCCCTCCACTCCCCAAAAATCAAACAATTCACCAAACACTACACCTACACCAAGACATCCATATATCTCCCCAACCAACACACCAAAATCCAAGCTAAAATGTTTCAAATGCCACGGCTATGGACACTTCCAAGCTGAATGCCCTATTAGAGAAATCATGACCATTGAAGGATTTATGAAATTGATGTTGATGTGAAAATGAAAATGCTTACTTGATTGAAAATGAGTCTCGGCCCAATGATGTGAGTGATGGTAGTGATGACACTATTGTTTGTAGTGGTGATCACCTTGATGGAGAAATGCTTGTTTTAATGAGACTTTTGAGTAGTGAAAAATGTGAAGAAGATTGGAAAAGAAATCATTATTTCATACTAGATGCACGTCAAATGGTAAATTGTGTGAAGTAGTGATAGATAGTGGTAAATATGAGAATGTACATCAAATGAAATGGTAGAAAAATTAAACTTTAAAATCAAGCCACTTCCCAATCCCTACAAATTCACCTGACTTGATTCTAAACATGAGGTGAGAGTGAACCGAAGGTGTTTAATTCCTTTTGCAATTGAGAAGAATGTTGACGAAGTTTGGTGTCATGTAATCCCAATGATGGCTTGTCATTTGTTGTTGGGATGTCCTTGGTTGTATGATAGAGATGTGCATCATCAAGGTAGGGCTAATACTTATACACTTCATCATAATGGCCGGAAGATATTGCTTCCCCCAATGGCTCCGAATTGTAACAAAAAGAAGAAAGAAATTGGTTTGTTATCCATGGAAGAGAAGAAGGTAATTGTTGGTGAACTTCCATC
>JAOTAY010020475.1:0-12468 GCA_025629805.1 Erythroxylum baracoense
CAATTGATCATCCATAGGATAGTGTAATAACTAGTTGAATCGGTAGAGTCATTGGGTAGGTTGAGAGATCGTTCAATCCATTCCTGTCAATTCAATTAAGGATAAATAGTTACACCTTGAGAGAGGGTAATTAGTACATTTGAAAATCTAGGGTGAGACACAATTCAATCAATAAAATATGAGGGGGACAGAATAAGAAAAAAGTAATCTCTAGCTTTTAGATACTTAAATTCAGACATTCTGCAATTGCGGTATTATCCATTGTTTACATTAGTATTTTAATTTTAATTTAATTTTCTAGATTAATTTCATTAAAAATCTTATTTCTTAAATAAAGTCTTTTCTAAATTAAGTGGTGTCTGGGCATCAATCCCTGTGGGATCGATATCCACTCTTTCTAACTATAAGTCACGATCCATTCACTTGTGGTTTTTAAGCGTAAAGCAAGTAGATAAGTTTTACAATCCATCAACAGTTAACCATCCCCTAATCATATAATTAATATCACATTCTTGTCCCAATCATCAAAAATAAAACAAAACACGAAAAAACTAAAAAAAACAAAATTTGACATCCTAAATACTTGATTATCTCTTAACAAAACACTTAAAAAACACTTTAAAGCCTAGTAAACACACTATAATTTATGCCTATCATAGCCTTCCAACAAAAAATAGATATCTATTATTTCCATTCCTAATCCTTTTATGAATTAAATTAAATAACTACTTACATAACTGAAAAGTAATTTTATTAGTAATGATGGGGAGTTTAGGATAATTAAAGGGAAGCTGATAATATTTAAATCCTATAATTTGGGAAAATTGATATGCTAACTAAGTATTCCAGCTGAGAAATAAAAGTTACTTTTTCTATAGTTAATTAAGAGGATAAATATAATGTTGAAGAATTACAAGAAATATATAAATAGCTTAATTGAATCTATGTCAACACCATAAAATAGTAAAAGATCATCTGCAAAAGATAAGATGAGTTTTTTCCATTTACATTGATATAAAAGTTTTCCTTATTTTTTAATATTCTTGTTTATTATTCAAGTAAATGCCTTAATGCATATACTTAAAGTATAAGAAGAGAGGTGGTCTTCTTATCAAAGCCCTTTTGCTCCATTGAATTTTTGAGTTGGTTTATTATTAAATATAATGCTTAAAGAGACTCTTGTTACAAATTCATCTAGTCTATTTATAAAGTGATTTGGGGATCCAAAGGTTACCATAGTGTTGAAGCAAAAGTTCTAGTTGATGAAGTCAAATTTTTTTAAAAAGTTTACTTTCAAGGAGTAGCTTTTATTCTCTTTCTTTGTATGATAGTTCTTGAATAGTTTATTATCCAAAATAATGTTATCACCTATTAGCAACGGCAAACTTTTCCGTGCCCAACCTGAGTTAACCTAGCTCTAGGCTAGGCTTGATTTTTTTCTTTTTAACTTTCAGGTTTCAATTTTGGATCAAGTTGCCCGACCCTAAACCTAAAAAAATCAAGTAAAATGACATCATTTTAAGTAAAACAACGTTTTCTGTAAATTTTAAATTAAAAATGAAATAATTGGGCTTAACGTAAGTTGAATTGGAGTTCAGGCTATTAAAGCATGATTCAAGCTTAGGATTAAGTTGCGAGCATCAGGCCTAATTAGGCTTCGGAATAGTCCTAAACCTAATCAGAAATTTTCACTTAAGCTTAGCCTAACCTAATACTAAGCCTATCACTTATATTGTGACGTTGAATAAATGCCCTTTGACTGATATTGATAATTAATTTCATAATTATCTTCATCCTTGTGGCAAGCATCTTAGAAATGGATATATATGTATACTTTTGCATAATGAAGGGTTAATGTTTTAAATGCTTTATTTATCTATCAAAGCAATTTACCTTTTAAAAAAATTACAAAATAGAACTGGACATTATGCTCCCTCCTAAATTCGATGTCCGTTAGGAAACAAATGTACAGGCCATTTAATCTTGGTGCTTTATTTGTATCTAAACTCAATAAATCTTGTTCAATGTTTATTCTTATGGATGTTTTCTGAGGAATTCTTCTTGCTCCTAAGAGATTAAGTGAGGAATGAAAAATCTAATGACCTGTATAGTGGAAAAGTTACGAATGGGGTTACATAATGTGTTTTTGAAGTAACTAAAGGCTAGTCTTTTTAAATTCTTTTATTTAAGTGAACTTTTACTTGAACATCCATGATTGATAATATTTTTCTTGTGTTACATCTTACTAGAATTGCCTTATAAAAAAACTTAATATTTCTATCTCTATCATTTGTGCAAAGAACTTTTCATTTTTGTTTTAATAAGGAGTTATAAACTTCCAAAGTATTTATATAGTTTTTCATGGCCTTTTTCTCCACTAATATAATAATTTCATCACATAAATACTTTTTCATGGCCTTTTTCTCCACTAATATAATAATTTCATCACCATGCTTGGAAATTAAATTCTCCTAAATATGTTAAAGATACTTTCTTATTTCGAGAATAAGTTGCTCTGTGTTACCAAACATTTTTGTAAAAATTTTGAGCCCCTCCATTATGGCTTACATCTTTCTTATGCATTTTTAAGCCTCATAACCTTCCATCTTTTCCTTTAGTCCTCCACGAAAAGACTTTTCATGTCCAATAATACTAACAAGATGATTATAGAATTTAAAAGGAGCTTTCTTAGTTCTTATTGCAATAGAAGTGCGTACTTCTATAGGTGAGTGAGCAAAAAGGGTTATTGAAATGAGCCTTACTACTAGAGAAATTTGACATCCAAGGAAAATGAACTAGAACAATATTTGTTTTCATAAGATTCCAATTTCCACTTCATTTGTTATTCTAAGTAAATCGTTGACCAATGATGTACATCAAATGCAAATACTAATTTCCTTAGTATTTTTCTATACTTTGTTTTTAAGTTAAATTGATTTAACTGGTTTTATGTAGGAATTATATAGCTAATATTTTTCATGCTTTTAGGGATAAATTAGTTATAATTTAGCACTTTTATGGTGTGCTTTATGTAAAATTATATGATATTCACTTATGTTTGGTTCATTGACTTATATGTAATTATTTGAGGAGCGAATATGAATTTAAGTGTAACTTTCTACATAGTTATCCAATCAAGGAGATTTTGGAGTCATTTGAAAACTAAATTTAGGAAAAACAACTTAAAAAATGATGTTGGAGATCTATTATGAATTAAATATGCTAAAAACATAGGGAAAAGTAGGAGTAATTATTAAACATAAGACCAAAATGAGTCTATGTTTGACCTATGTTCTTCCTTTTATTTTTCTAAAACAAAATTGACATTATAAATGAAGTGGAATAAAAAATATATTATTCATATTTACACCCAAAAAGTTCTAGAAAAAATCAATGATGGTTTTAGACACCAGTTTTTGTAACAAGGATTTTAAAGATCTGCATAATACAAATTTAATCTTGTTATAACTCTTTTATATAACCCTAGCATATAAATATTCTTATTAAGATTCTTTATAGGGACCTTGGAGGCTTATAAAAACTTTCATTATCCCTAACTTTTAATTTTAGGGTTTCTTTACATTATGTAAGCATTAATAGTAAGATTAGAGGAGACTGTGATAACTCTTTCTTCCCTTTCTTTCTTTTAGGTTAATATTGCCATATTTTACTTTTGTTTTTTTTTATGTTTATTATTTAATTCCCTATATAGGTTTAGGTAGCTTTAGATGGATACTTTGATTACAATGGATGATTTATTTATTTGTTATGTTGAATTTATTCTCTTACTCTTAATCATTGGATTTGTGACTAGCCATTAAAGATCATTCTTAAGTATTGTATGGAGTACCAAAAGGTGAAGTAAAATCTTTGCACTAGGAGAATAAATACCTTAGAAATAGAGAGAAAAAGTATCCTAGACTATTGTGCTAAGAAAATAGATTAACTGTGCTTAAAGAGTTTAATTAGGTTAAATTACACATTGAGGTGCTAGTTACCTAATTGGATGTGCCTATGTACCTCAAGAGAGGGCATAGATACTTTATTTTAGTTTTCTTTTCAACCTAGATAACCAATATTACATGGTAATTAGAATTTCATATAAGTGAACCCTAAAACCCTAAAATTTGCTATCTTAGTTTCCCTTCTTTATTTAATTACCTTATTTTAGTTAGTTTAATAATTCAATTATTTTTTAAATATTATTTCCTTTTATTTTATATTTTATTAGGATTAATAAAATAATAGCATAGTCATTGTGGGATTGATACTCTTGAGTACTCTAGTTTCAATAACTTTTTACAGTTGATTGTATACACTTGTAGATAGATTATAGATGAAGTTTTTGTTGTTGTTTTGATGGACTATTCTATTTCTATTTTATTAATCCTAGCTTTTATCTATTTTATTTCATTTTAATTTTATATTTCTTTATTTATTTATATAATAAAATTATTCTTTATGACATCTTTAGGATCGATAACAAAACCATGCATTTTTAAACCAAATGGTACAAATTGTTCATATGTTGAGCCAAATAAAGATCTTAATGGATCATGTCATGATATATAGGGGGCATGCTATCATTATAACATGTGCAGGCATCCTTCCCCTATATGTATAAATGTAAAGTAAACCTATTACAACTATGAAGATGTCGATTTTATGGCTTTTTATAAGGAAATAGAATGAATAATTCCTTCTCCATTATGTTATCATTTAGGATGTAGTAAACATCCAAATATCGTTTAGGAGGAGAAAAGAGATGGATTAGTGACAAGATGTCATTTTGTTATGTTAATTGGAACTATCTCTTTTGCTTTGGCTATATTTTGGTGCTTAGATAGGAAAATTAATATTTATTTTGTTTTAGGAGATGACAAGTGGAGATTGCATCAATTGGAACATTATTGGTTGAAATAACAAATTTTGGAAAAAGTGAAAAAGTACTATAATGAATAAGGCAAGCTCATGTCTAATGCTGGATTCGATTCAAAATTTAGAATTCAATTAGGAAACTCTTTCTATTCTCCTTATTATGTAGGGATTTGGAATTGTTTTAGATGGAAATCTTTGCAAGATAGAACTATACTAGGTTTTGAGTAGGAAAACAGAAGGAAAATAGTTGTATCACCTTCTTTAACATTCTCTTTTTGTTTCTTTTGAGTTTTCTCCCAATCTTTCAACTTTTCTTATTTTTGGGTTTTATAACTAAAGCCATATGTGGCTAAATCCAAATATTTTGATTCGAGGGGATTTAAAACTTTAGTTGTAACCTTGTGAGGTTTTGTTCTAAACTTATATTCATGTTTTAATTTAAGTATTTCTTTTTTATATGTGCTTATACTTAATGAATAATTAATATTGATTAATTTGACAAATTAATTTCATGTTGATTATTTTATAGTTGTCTATGAATTTAGTGATATGTAATTTTCATAAAGGATTGGTACAAGTAACAAATAGATTATTTATGAATTTGCATATTTAACTTATAAGAAACAAGAAAAATAAGTTAAATAGTTATAACTATCTCAATTATTTAATTTAGGTACTAGTATTTTTAACTAAGCTTATAGCTATCATTTAATTGTTATGGAATGTTATCATATCTAATCAATTGATGGTAGGTTTTGGTTTTAATGCTAGGTTTGAACAAATTAATTTAGGAAATTTTGAGACTTATTATGGCTATCTTAATATGTTTCAGACTAATTACTTAAATTCTAAAAATTATTCTTTTTAGATAAATAATCAATATTACAATTAGATGGGAGCTTTCACTTGAATTAGGATTAAGTACTACTGAATTTATCACTTTTATATTCAGTTGATTTATTTTGATTCCTTGCTAATTTGATTGAATTAAATGATCAATCATAAACCCCACTTTGTTTTCCTAATTGAAAATAAGAAACTAGATTTTAGTTCTCTCTGGCTCAATGACAATGGAATGAGATTAAAAGGTTGTTCATGGAGAAGTTCTTTCCCACATCAGAGAATCATTATACTAATATTAGGAGAGGTTTAAGCAGTTATGTGCTAGCTACCCACACCATAAAATTCTTGACCAACTTTTGATTCGATACTTTTATGTTAATGGATAGGAGTATGGTAGATGCAGCTAGTGGAGGAGTTTTGGTAAATAAAACACCTAAAGCAGCCAGACAATTGATATCAAATATGGCCAAAAATTGTCAAAAATTTGGGATAATGATGGATGGAGCTATTACGTGCATAAATAAGGTAAGTATTATGAACCTTGAGGATAAAATTATAGATTTAATTACTCTAATTTGTCAAATAGTTGTAGGTCAGTTGCAACAAATACGAGTGTGTAGAATATGTTCATTCTTTGGACATCTTACAATTATGTGCTTTATATTGCAACAAAACTCCCTTCAGAAATCTAACGCAATAAGAGTATTTCCTGGCCAACTTCAACAAAAATATGACCCCTATTCCAATCATTGTAATTCAGGATGAAAGGACCATCCAAACTTTAACTATGGAATTCAAGTCCAGTAACAAAGATATTAACCTCATAATTTCAGTAGACAACCTCAAGCCCCTACACATGCTCAATCTTGATCTTAAAATTTGGGTATGTCTTTGGATGAAATTGTTAAGGCACTTGCTACTAATACTTAATAATTTGAACATGAAACAAAAGAAAGTCTTTAGAACTTAGTAAATCAGATCACTCAATTAGCCACCTATGTTAGTAAATTGTGCAAGCACAAGGAGAATGTGAGTGTAATGATTTTGAAAAGTGGTAAGGAAATTCAGTCTGGATCTTCCTTACAAATGGAGGTAGAAAAACATGATGAAGGAGAAAAAGAAGATGAACCTCCAACTTAAGAATCAATAAAGTTAAAATATGATTTATCTTCATCGATATCAATTAATGCACATATACCTCTTTTACCTAGCAGGTTGGCCAAATCAAAAGAAGAGGAACAGAAAGAGAGATCTTAGAAACTTTCAAAAAAGTGGAAATAAATATACCACTTCTAGAATTCATCAAGTAAATTTGAAAATGTATAAAGTTTTTGAAAGAACTTTGCACAAATAAAAGGAACTAGAAGGATAAGGAGAGAATAATTTTAGGCAAGAATGTATCAGCTGTGATAAATAAAAAATTGCCAAAAAATACAAAGATTTAGGTATGTTTACACTTCCATTTGTTATTGGTGATAAGAAAATTAAGCGTACTATGCTAGACTTAGGTTAATCTATTAATGTCATGTCATACTCAATTTAATGAGCTTTAAATTTGAATTATTTATGAGAAACTAATTGATTATTTAGCTAGCTAATAGTTCTTATATGCGTCCTATTAATGTTATAGAGGATGTTCTAGTTTAAGTCAATGGTTTGATATCTCTAGTGGATTTTACATCTTGAAAATGGATGTAGATATTGTTGAATATTCAGCTTCTATTTTGTTAGGAATGTCATTTATGAAGACAATTAAGATAAAAGTTGAAATGCATGAGGGTACTCTTTTTGTTGAGTTTGATGGAGAGGTAGTGAAGTTTAATATTTTTGAAGCAGTGAAGTACCTTAATGATTTTCAATCCACTTACCATATAGATATTATGGATTCATTTATATATTTTTAAAGAAGAAAATGTTGATGATTAGTTGGATTTTAATGCTAAAATAAAAGTGAACGAGCAAGTTAATGAAACTTATGAAGTTGTAGAATCATTATCAACAATACTTATTGATTCAAAAACTTTAGATGTTTAACTTACTATAACTCATAAGAAATTGTTACCTTATATTTTACAAGCTCCAAAGATGGAATTAAGGGTTTTACTTGATCACCTAAAGTTTGACTATTTCAGTGATGGAGAGTCATTACCTATGATCATCTCAAAAAGATTGACTATAGAGCAAGAGAAAAAAACTAGTAACACTACTTAAGGATTACAAAACTACAATTGGTTGGACTTTAGCAGACATAGAAGTCATTAGCTGGCAATTTACTTGCATATGATTCTTTTATAAGAGAATGCTAAACCTATACAGTAACCCCAAAGAATAATCAATCCAACAATTAAAGATGTGGTAATGAAAGAGATTATAAAACTTTTGGATGCAGGTATAATCTATCCAATATTGGATAATAAATGGGTAAGCCCAGTGCATGTTGTGCCCAAGAAAAATGGTATGATAGTGATAATAAGCCAAAATGATGAGTTGGTACCAATAAGGGTACATAATGGTTGGAAAATGTGCATAGACTTTAGAAAGCTTAACTTAGCCACTAGAAAGGACCATCTCTTATTACCCCTTTTAAATAAAATGTTAGAAAGAATTTTGAGAAAAATCATAGGTTTTCCTTTTGGATGATTTGTCAAGTTACTATCAAATAACAATTGCTCAAGAAGATAAAGAAAAAACTACCTTTACATGTCTTTCAGGAATGTATGCCTTCAAGCAAATACCCTTCGATCATTGTAATGCTCAAGGTACATTTGAAATTTACATAATGAGTATATTTTCTAATTCTATTAAGAATTGCATTGAAGTATTTATGGATGATTTCACTGCTTACGAAAATTTATTTGATGATTGATTAAATCATTTTTCTAAGGCGCTCAAAAGATGAATTGAAAAAAATTTGGTGATGATTTATCAAAATGTCATTTGTGGTAGATCGAGGCATTTTTTTGGGACATATGATTTTATTCAGGGGTATGGAAGTTAATAAAGCAAAATTGTATTTAATTATGAACTTATCTTACCCTAAAAATGTTAGAGAAATGTGATTTTTTCTTAGACATGCTGGATTTTATTGTATGTTTATTAAAGATTTTTCTAAGATTGCCTTACCATTATAAAAGTTGCTACAAAAAGATGTTTCATTTGAATTTGGAAAAGAATTTAAGGAAGCTTTTGACAAACTTATGGCATTATTAACAACTATACCTATTATTTAGCTACCAAATTAGGATATTCCATTTAAGATCATATGCGATGCTAGTAATTATGCATTGGGAGCTATTTTAGGACAAAATGATTGGGAAACCAAGTTATGTTATCAATTATGCTTTAAAAACATTGGATGCTACACAGTGTAATTATTCTAAAACTAAGAAAGAGTTTTTAATAATTTTTTTTCTTTAGATAAATTTAGATCGTATTTTCTTGGCTCTAAAGTTATTGTGTATCCTGGCCATGCAACATTAAAATACCTTTTAGTAAAGAAGGATTCCAAACTGAGGTTGAAATAATGGATTCTGTTACTTCAAGAGTTTGATTTAAAAATAAAGGATTGAAAAGGAATGGAAAATTTATTAGCAAATCATTTGAGTAGGTTGATAAGAGATGAAGATATTTTACTTATTTTTGACAATTTTCCTAATGAGTAATTGTTCCAAATGAAAGGTATGGTTCCATGGTACACTGACCTTATTATTATTTAGTTACTAGAACTTTATCTTGTTACATTAGTAAGACTAGGAAGGAAAAGATAAGAAATGAGGAAAAATATTTTGTTTGGGACAAACCATACTTATCGAAGTTTGGCTTTCACCAAATTATAAGACGTTGTGTGACAAAGAACAAATAACATTATGTCTTAGCTTTTTAGCACAATTATGCATGTTGTGGTCACTTTAGCCCCAGAAAAATTGTCAGAAAAGTTTTAAATAGTAGATTGTATTAGGAGACTTTATTTGGAGATGCTTATGTGTTTTGTAAAATTTGTGGCTGATGCCAAAATAAAGGTACATTATCTTATAGAAACGAAATGCCTCAAACCCCAATTCTTATATTTGAAGTATTTTATATATGAGATATTGATTTTATTAGCCTTTTTCCTTTGTTTCGTGGTTTTTCTTATATGTTTTTGGTTGTTGATTATGTTTCAAAGTTGGTGGTAGCAAAAGCCACCAAAACTTATAATTTTGTAGTTGTTGTAACATTTTTAAAATCTAATATTTTAAATACATTTGGAGTTTTATGAGCCATTATTAATGATCAAGGAAGCCATTTTATGTGTGCTTGATTGTTTATATATTCATTCCTTAATACTTGGTGATTAATATTATGAAATGCTTAAGATACTTAATTTGGTTCACATTTGGTTTTAGGTACAAGTTGGAAGCATAAGACCTAAAATAAGTTTAAATCATATTCTTTGTGCCATCCTCTTGATTTTCAAATTCATTTGTCTTTATGGAACAAGAAGGAGATGTATTAGAGTAAAGATGAGATAAGAAATGCAAGAAAATGACGGATTTAGCATAACCTACAAGATGCACAGTCATGTATCCATTTGCACGATCTACATAATCATGAAAGTGGCTTTATTTTGATGCATAGTTAGAAGCCATTTTTGCAACAAAGTTGTGGCAACGATGTTTAAAAAGTATAAAGTGCATCATCAAGTCGCTACTACATACCGTCTACAAACAAATGGAAAAGCAGAAGTATCAAATAGAGAGGTGAAATATATTTTAAGACAGACTGTGAATTTTAGTCAAAAGAATTGGAGTTTACGTCTAGACAATGCTCTTTAGACATATCATATAGCCTATAAAACACCAATAAAAATGTCTCCTTATAGAATGGTTTTTTGTAAAGCTTTTCATTTACTGGTGGAGAATGAACATTAAGCTTCTTAGATGATGCAATGTTTTAGCATGGATTTGGCAAAAGTTGGGGAGGAAAGGAAATTGCAATTGCAAGAGATAGAGGAACTAAGGTTGGCTGCTTACGTGAGGTCAAAAATCTTTAAAGAGAAAACAAAATTGTTCCATAATAATTTGATGTTAAGGAAGCAATTTGAGGTAGGACAGAAATTGTTATTATATAATTCTCAATTAAAGCTTATGTTAGGTAAGTTACTTTCTAAGTGTCTTGGCCCATTTATTGTCTCTAATATATTTTCTCATAGTGTAGTGGAAATAAAAAGTTTAGATATTGAGAAGATTTTTTAGGTGAATGGACGTAGATTGAAACCATTTTATAAGAAGATAGTAGTTTCAAGTGTAGTGAATATTGATTTGAAAATTCCACGTTGAAGTAAATGACATGTTAATATAGAAATTACTTATAATAGACAAAATACACAAAAGGAGGTTGAATTTTGTATTTTTTTTAAAATACAAATTTCTTAATATTTCTGATGAGAACTTCTCTAACTTGTTAAAAGAATATCACAAATATTATACAAAAATTGTTACGTAGATAAATCGCAAATAACTTCTATATACTTGTTCAAGAACAAAATAGAATAAGTTGAGGGATAGAAGATAGACATTGCGCTTTTATACTGGTTCATCCCAAATCGCGGGCTACATCCAGTCCTTAGAATTCGTCTGAGTATTCACTATACTTCAACAAATTACAAGTATTCTTTTCTTCCTTTCAGAGCCTCTTCAGGTATCTTACACCAAGTATTCTTTCAGCTATCTTAGCCTCTCCAGGCTCTCAGCCTTTTCTTTCTCTCACTAAAAAGATATCGTGAGCTATTGTTACAGTCAGTTTAGCTCTCCAGTATCGCACTACTGAATTTTTCTTTTCTAAGTATACACTTGAACGCTCAAAATATGTAAGATCAAAAGTTTCCAGAACAGTTGTAAGGTCGTAAAAAATTATCCAATCTTTGACTGCGACTCGTATTTATAGTCTAAGTCTTCAACTGCCTCTTAATTCTTGATAACTGCTTCTTGAATCTTGAATCTTGATAACTGTTATTTAGTTGAGTTCTGTAACTAACTCCAACTAACTAATTGCTCGACGTACTAGTGTTTCTTGATAACTGTTATCGTCTGTGTTTTGTTTCTTCTGTATCTCCACTTCTTTTGTGTTTTGTTTCTTCTGTATCTCCACTTCGTCTGTGTTTTCTTCTTCTGTATCTCCACTTCGTCTGTGTTTTCTTCCGTATCTCCACTTCGTCTGTGTTTTCTTCTTCTGTATCTCCACTTCGTCTATGTTTTCTTCTTCTGTATCTCCACTTCGTCTGTGTTTTCTTCTGTATCTCCGCTTCGTCTGTGTTTTGTTTCTTCTGTATCTCCACTTCGGCTGTGTTTTGTTTCTTCTGTATCACCACTTCGTCTGTGTTTCGTTTCTTCTGTATCTTCACTTCGTCTGTATTTTCTTCTTCTGTATCTTCACATCTTCTGTGTTTTCTTCTTCTGTATCTCCACTTCTTCTGCACACTTAACACACTCTTCAAACTAGTTCGTTTATTTCTATTATTATTATTATTTGATTGTCATCAAAATTAATTATCGTAAAGTCCTCCTGACTTAACAGTTTGGTGCATTGAATTTGAATGATAATGATGATGAGGCTCCTGTCAATGATGAGGATTTTATACCAAATGATAACTGAGGTTAGTATAGTTATAGCGAATATCCTCCAGTGGATAATTGAATGAAGTTTCAAGTTTTTGTTTTTCCTCTTCTTTTAATTTTACTTATATTTGATGTATATGTTAAATTCTAT